>JAACJT020000086.1:2071096-2107822 GCA_009936485.2 Gymnarchus niloticus
GGACAGGGTGGCCTGGCGTGCTGTGGTCCATGGAGTCGCGAAGAGTCGGACACGACTGCGTGACTAAACAACAACACATGAGCTAAGACGCTGAGTTTTCCCGTAAATTCAGATCAGACAGGCCCAGTAATCTAGTCTAATAGATCAGCAGCGCTAAAACAAGTTTCAGATAAGGTTTGAACAAATAAACCAACAGATCCGTGAACTTTTGCATTAAAGTCCACCTATCAACACATCCGTTCCGCTTATCCCACCGAAGGTTGCGGTCGATCGTGCTTCAGTTATGGTTGTTAAAACCTATTTACTTGTATCTTTGCCCCTGGCCTTCGATTTTAAACAGAATTGCTAGTATGTAGGAGATGAGACTTGAACAACGTGAAGCAGCCACGCTCAGCAGAGGTGAAGAGCAGCCTTGAGGTTCACGGTGTTCTCAGATGCCTCAGTCTGCAACTTTTTACAAAAAAAAAAAAACGCATGAAATCTATGAGATGTCATGCATACATTCCTCGGAGGAGCACTGCTTAAAAACCTTGTCCCTAACCGCCATGGAAATCCCCGTGGGCTGCAACGATGATTCCGAAACTATAGACGCTGTGTGGGGGGAAAAAAGAAAAATCCTGCATTAATATAAAACAAAAGGAGAAATCTCATCATTCCTCCTGAAGGCTCTCATTGCCAAACACTGATTTTCCTTTTAACTGGAACAAGGAAAGTGAGCACAGCTGCCTGTAATCTTTACGTATAGTTCAGACTTTATGTGCCTCTGTCACCTCAGATCTCCATTCCAAATGGGCGGATCGGACAGGGGAGGCTACGTCGTCCACAGGATTTCACCTCTGATTTGCTTTCTACTTCTCCACAGCTAACGCACCCATCAGTAACAGTGACAGGAAAGCCAGGGAGAATGGCCAACTTCTTTGGCAACGAGGAGGTCGAAACCTTTGTTTGTTGGGGTTCCCCCACATCCCCCTTACCAAAAAAGGGGAATTAAATATCCTTTTCAGCATACACCATTTTGGATAGAGTGCGTGTCATGACAACGAGTCAGTGCAATTTAATCTCATGGCTGGTGACACTGCAGTGACCCTCGAAAGCTACACACACACGCACACATTTACTGGAAACGCTGCTTTCTGGAAGTCACACAAGAATTCCACATTTGTAAATTTTCCAACTGTATTTTATTCAGTAATCCAACATACAAGATTTCATTTACTTAAAAAAAAAAAAAAAAAATGGGCGGGGGGAATATAAAAACAAACTTTAAAAGAAATCACAAGATTAAAAGGAATTGTAACAATCTGGCTATGAAACCTACAGAAATCACAGTAGAGCACTTTTAGAAGATTTCTTTGTGCAGGCTGGCATGTGGTAGATCCTCACTGCCACACCACTCCAAAATTTTAACATTAAGAGAAACACCTCAAAAGATGAAACACCTTAGGTGACAAAGGAATAACGGACACATCCGACGACACCCAAGTCATCCAAAGTGCACCAGAAGTGGGGTTCTTGAAAAACCGTCACCAAGACCGGACAGCTCCAAAACGGTTCCATCAGTTCTCCACTGCGGTCCTGAAGCTAGCGAGGGGTCGCAGGGTACCCCTCTGTGTCGCCGCCATGCTGCAGCACGCGCCACTCCGTTCTCCGCCTCTCGGGAGACGGAACTCCACTATGTCCTCCCCTTAAAAGTGTTCATGCAGGTGTAAGTTCCGGAGAACCGGTGAATCTCTTCGAAGGCAAATTGTGGTAGGAAGCTGTTGTAGAAATAAGCAAAAAACACTTGTGTATTTTTTTACAGGTGTTTAGACCTGTTTGTTTCAAATGTGCTGCCAGTGCTTCAGTAAAACGAGCTTTTTGGGGTAGCCTACACAAATATAGAATGACTTAGACAGGTCTTACCACACATTAACTTGTTGCTTCAGGGAATATGAGCAACAATATTAATTGACGATATCACTGAGTTAATGCCACGCCATGCATCAGTGGTACCTAAATAATAAACACAGCATGTGTCACCTCTTGAGGATGACGAGGACATGCATGGTCCACGGCAGATAGACGAAGGCCTTGTTACTCCTCACTGCATCCACTGTCCGATGGGCCACCACCTCGGGCTTCAGGGGTGGGAAGACTTGCGGGAACCTGGACAGGGTTGAAGGACACGGGTTGCTACCTTCACCAAGCCAAAAGCAGGCACTCACTACAAAAAGACAGCCGTATTCTCCAGCTTTGATTAACCGCCGTTATATGACATTGGAGTTTAGGGCTGGAGCTCTGTTATAGCCATAACCGGATTTACCACGGGAAATACACAGCTGTAAGATGTTAAGCTGCCTTACCCTTTTGTTGCTTGGCTGATGCTTTTATCCGAAGCAACTTACAGTTTTACGCATTTATACATGTGGATATTTTACTGAAGGAGGCCAGGTTAACTGGCCGACCACAGCTGGTCCTGTTCCTCACCGGATTCTCATGCCCTGGAACATCTCCGTGTTGGTGTGGAAGGGCAGCACGGTGGTACAGGCCACACCGGGACAGTCCAGCAGGCCCAGCGTCAGGCTCTCCATGAAGGCGAAGGATGCCGCCTTGGAGGTACAATAGTCAATGGCCCCGGGAATGGAGGACAGCGAGAGTATGGAATTGACGCAGACCACATGGCCGTCACGCAGCTCCAGCATCCGGGGCAGGAAGGCCTTTGTTGTCTGGAGGGGAAAGAGCGAAGTGAGTGAACAATGAATCTTTTCAATTGTGTGTGTGTGTGTGTGTGTGTGTGTGTGTGTGTGTGTGTGTGTGTAAATCACATTTCAAATCAGATCGCTAAACTCAGTCCACATGGTATTTATTTATTTTTTTACAAAGTTGCCTGCACAAATTCTGCACATTTAAGGCTAGCAAGTCAGAAGACATGGCACTTTTTGCCCTCAGTGCCATCTCTTATAGAGAGGCTGAACCATAGATATCATCACACAAAGCTGAGCAGAGCTTGGGGGTGGGATGGGCGACTAAACATTCCCCCGCAACCGCACCAGGGTAAACCCGGCGAGAATTTACATCACAGATGTCGGAGTTTCACCGCACGCCAGTCGAGCGTCCTGCCCAACTTTTGATCGCTGACAGAGTATTAAGGCGAGACGCTACAGACATGAAAGCCACAGTGTCTTAGACGCTCGTGTGTCTGTGCGATGTTCCCAGTGCTCCACCGTTAACCCCGGCACTCAGAATTCCCCTTCTCCAAGAGTTCTGTAAATTCAGACGGCGTCGCATCTTCTCCCACGATCGTTTTCGCCAACGACGCAATCCTGGTGCCACATAGGCTGCCTCAAAGTCACCGTCTACAGCAGTGGGGAGCCTTCCCTCCCCCAGGCTCCGATCTTTGACTGGACGGACATTGCCTAATGAGAACACAGCGGTCTCTTTGAGGAGCAGCCAGTTATTAGTAACATGCTTTCTCCAAAGCCTGTTATTCTCTCCATGGAACGTTAGGTTCAGTGTTAACTTTTTATTTTGGTATCGCCAAAAAAACATTTTTGGGCAAAAACACATTCCAGACGTTTTAGCCGACTCCTGCTGGCAGGATGCTTGTGTCCACATGGATGATACTCCCACTAGCAGTGGAAATCTATCGTGTTTATCTTATAAGAAGGAAGCAATGACTCCCCCCCCCCCCAGGCGATGGTCAATACCGGCGGTATGGCCGGCCCACGGTGAAAATACTCACCCAGAACTGGCCCAGAGTGTTAATGTGCTGGGACTTCAGCAGAGCATCATCATTGCTGTCAATTAAGCTTTTCCCGTGGACCACAGCTGCGTTGTTCACCAGAATAGTGACATCCCCCACCTACCATAAAAACAGGTGCCATTTATATTTTGACACAGTAAAACTCGATACTCCCCTACAGTTCTCCGAGGTTATGCAATTTTTTTTATTTTCCCTTTCGAGTCGTTTTTTTTCCCCCCTCGTCTTTTGCTGGGTTTTATGTTGCCAGTGATGACAGAGGATCATTATTTGTTGTTATCTTATCCACACTTCTCAAACAGAGTGTAATCCATCTCAAGATGGGACCACTGTGGAATGTTGACGCATTAGCTAGATGGAGCGGCCGCTGACCCGACTGAAGGTTCTGCTCGGCTGATACTTTCCACGAAGGGCCATACATAACACCTTTCTAAGCACCACATAAACATTCATAAACACATTAGCGACAACACATTGGTAGATTAGAAACCTCATGAAAGCGCTTAACGCTTTTGAATGAGCAGGCGGTCGCCAACCTTCGATTGTAAGGCATCACGGTTTAGGAAAGAGCCCATAAACCTTCATAAGCAAGACATTTTTTAAAAGGTCACATGAACAAATTAGCATGCCAGATTATAGAAGGTGCTACTGAGTAACAAAAAGACCTACAGAATATTTTAACATTCATGAATTACGGATGGTTTGCATAAAGATGTAGTATTTCATAGGCAATGTCACCAAGGATAAAGCGGTTGTTTTTTGTCCAAACTAGTATTTCTCAAAGGCCTATAAAGGGTGGTGTGTGACGTTAGTTTACTGGTTAATTTATCGGTTTAATGGAAAGGATGCCTACCTTCTCCCTCAGGACTTTGGCCTGCTCGTACACCTCCTCCCGGTTGCCCACATCACATAGAAAGTAGTGGCATTCTGTCCCCATCAGCTGGATCTCCTCACACGTGTCCTTGAGACACCTCTCTGTGCGTCCCCAAAGGATCACCTGAGAAAAGCCGGAGGTCCATAAGACTAGCCATGGGAAAAATGAGCCTTCAAAACCCATGATGGGTGGGAGTATCCCAAACTACCAATCAGCTACTGCCAGCATTGAGCGATAGTTTGGAATACTCTTACCCACCATGGGTTTTGAAGCCTCATTGACCACCAGCATTGATTGGTTATTCCAGGATACTCCCCACCCATCAGAGGTTTTGAAACCCTATATCCCGTCATAACATAAGACCAATTAGCCAGCCTGTCCTTTCCACTCACCCAGCTGTCGAAAGTTTGAGTTGTCGTAGAGACATCGATAAACACAACAAGCTCACGTTAACTACATCTGTGGTGGTATTGTACCAACCTCAGGCACCCTCAGAGATCACAGGCTGTTGGCAATGCGCACTTTCGTGTACCACACAAGACACGGGAACGCACAAGTGCTGCGAAGTCTGCATGCCGTGCACTGCATGACTCCTAATGGTGTATAGGCTGACACTGAGACAAGCTACAAACTTCACAGTCACTGCCAAGTCCAACCGAAGGGCAGATTCAGAGAACGGACGAGTGCTGTGAAAGTCTTTCAGTGTTAGCGGCCTTTAAATCAGCCGTGCTGCTGTCCTGGGCCTCCATGAGTCGCTGGTTTTAATGCACCCTCAGCGCTCGTTTGGTCATCTAATTAATTGGATCAGAAGTCCCCCTCGCGTGCTGTTGTGTAAATACGGTACAGATATGGTTGTCTTAACACCTGCAGGACTTCATTTCCACCATTCACATCAAAGCCCATAAAACACGGCGAAAACTTTTCAGCATTGTACATGCTTTATATTTTTGCCCAGAGTAATATTTCAAACTATTTGGGGAGCGTAGATTCAGGCCACCAGACTTCCATGGCCAAAGGGGCTGTGTCCAGATGCTGCACACAGTCGAGCGTCGCCGAAAGAGCAGACGTGGCCAAGTGCCAGAGGCCGGTTCTGTCCTCAGCGATTAGATCTGTCTTTGGGGTCAGGGAGAGGTGACGAAGAAAGCAGCCAGCCCACAATCGCAAGCCCTCGCACTCACTTTCTCAAATAGATTACATGGCTCAGTGGGCTGATGAACCCAGCAATTTTCTGGTCAGGGAGCTTCACGCAGTGTGTGTGCGGACCGCACAGCGGGGAGGGGGGGTTGGCTGACTTCCAGTGCTCGGGGCTCAGAGTTTGAAAGCACTGTGGAAAGTGACCTGGCATCTACCTACAACAGCTACATCTATAAACAGTTACACCTAGTGCAGGATTCCAGGTAATGAAAGCATAAATATACTCAAGCTAATCGTGTTTTGATATTCCCAAGTACTCCTATATTGTGTACAGGTGTATCTCCAGGTATTGAATACACCAGGAAAAGGAAGGGGGAAAATATGCCGTCCACTTAAATTGAACTGTTCAGAGTGCTGGACATTTTTATTAAATCAGCTAAGTGCTTTTAAGGTTTAACAGAAGGGCCATCACTGGGACAGAAAACTGCCTTGGGAGCACAATTCCAGTAAATAGGTAGCTACCTGTTACCCAGAAACTGTGGAGCCGCACTAGAAGGGTGTGGGTGGAAGTAAGTACCACACTTAGCATGTGATCCCTGCTCACATTCCTGTCCTTATTTCGGAAGGACAAAATTACGGTCCTCTTCCTCCTGAGCTATTGTAGCATGGCCAGTATCCATGCCGAACGACAGAGGCACGAGGTCTGCCATGCCCCCATCCAGAGAGAGCAGGGGCTGTCAAGGAGGCAGTCACCTGCTGTTGTCCCATTAGCACAGCGATCGTGGGGTCAAGCTGGGGGCAGTCTCCACCCCCCACTTACAGTGGGGTAATTAACGGCTGAGACGACTTCCTCGGCCTGTCACCGTCAGCTCAGGACCTGGTGCTTCTTCACCAGCTTCAAAGAAGACCCCTGGGAGGGTAGATTGTTATCCCCGCGAGGCAGCTAACACCCACACCAAACCACCAGCTTTACAACCCCCTATATAACCCCACTCACCCATTAAACGTTCCCAACATCTCCCACAGCAGAGTCATCTCCGCATGAATGCCAACAACCATGGCTTGTTCCTTACACACTTCGGCAGTCATCGTAACAAACTGCTCTAATAAAACATCCAAATGAGATTATAAATGGCAGCTCCTGAGGTGGCTTTGTAATTCTCAGAACACGGCAGCACATGTAGCGGAACCCGGCCCCAGCACTCTTGCCTCTTTACCGCCAGTGTGGTTCCATCGGCCGGCCGGTGCTAGAACCGTGCCTACTATGAGGCGGCCCCACGTTTCCACCGCCTTCAGGGCCAAATCTGACGTGATGACATACCAGCCACGTCACTGACCTCCTCCAGGAGCAACACAAAGCCAACACAGCAGAGCATGTCCTCTGTTTCCGAGCAATACGGCTTTGACGGTACATTTTCACACCCAAAGTAGGCATGTGCCACTTAATGTCCGAAAACACAGGATCGGTTATTGGAAAAAATTATACTCAGATATGATACAAAGCCATGTATCAATTGTATTTCTTTTTGGCTTATCATGGCCAAACCAGTGTTTTGTTTTGTAATTATTCCTTTAGGGGTTTGCAGTATTTGTTCTGATGTTGGAACATCTATTTAGAACCCTGTATTACATATGGTTTATAAGTTGTTTAAGGGGAAACGTAAAGACTGTTGGCATCAGCTGATATTGAAGGCTGTGTTATTGCGCTGTCCCAAATCCGAAGACAATCATTCAACATCTTCACCCAGTTCAGAGATCAAACTTTAATGTTTAACAAGACTGACACATGTTTGATTGTGTCTGTCCCACTCCTCAGGACTTCATGTCACAGGTTCCTGGTTCCAGACCAGCTTGCTTTTCATGCAGGCTGCAAACCATTCCATCTCAGTGGAAAAGTCCGCAAACCAGTTTGGGAACCAGCACGGCACCGAATCATGTCAGTGGAAACGGGGCCTGTGTGAATGTGTGGTGTTTACATGTTCAGGTATGACCGTATGTAGGGGTCTGTCTCGTTACAGCCCAGCTGCCCATACAGGGTGTGCTGAGCTGAACACACCTGTTCCTGACTCACTGAAACGGTCATCTATTTTCAAACTATGAACAAACTATCTGTTCAGTGAGATGGAGACTGCTGGTCTGCTGTGGCGAAAGCGAATGATGATAATAGTGACAGCATTTGTTCAGTAGAGGGTTTGGATCCGTATGTTAGATCCATCCATCCATCAGCAAATATCTTGGTCAGTTTCACAGGGTGTACAGTTTGATGTGGTTTTTTTCCAGGCACTCTAGAATTTGGTCTAATCTACTACATGGATCCAGATTGTGCTCCTACAGGAAGCGGATGGTCAACTCTAGCCAGGCCCCACCTCCATGCTTCTCTGCCAGCCCCTCCGTGTTTGTTTGTGTGTGCGTGTGTGTGTGCGCGCGTGTGCGGACACGCTCATGCATGCATACACGCTCACTTTTCCCGAGTCACCGAGTCAGGGCGAGGGAGGGGGGTGGGTTTGGCACACAGTAATAAATGACTTCACCGGCCTCTCCACACTCAAGCCTGCCGGCTGACCTGCCCATGAACCCTTTCCGCTGAACGATCCACAAGGTACCGGCTGGCTGACCACGCACCTCCCCTGCCGGCTGCCTGAGGAGGTACGGCACTGCTGCTGGTGGCAAACCTGGCATATGAATCAGCTCAAGGGCCTGAGAGACTCTGCAAAGAGGGGCCCGCCGAGACAGATGCTGCTTTCAGACCTTTAGTTTAAGGCTGATGGTCGACATCTCATAGGATTTCTGACTTGCAGCATGGTTTTTGCTGATAAAAATGGCAATCATACGTTAGAAAAACCACAAAAACAGCAATTATCCAATAAGAGATCCTTAAAATCTCTTCCACCATTGGTTATGCCCAGCACATTACTGAAATGGACATTTCAGAGTTTTTCAGGCTTTCTCCTCCTCTGTGAGCCATAAAATCCAAGCTGCTCTCCTAGTTTCTGTTCTTCTCAAGGGTACTTTGGGGATGCTCTGCAGCGGGGCTCTGCAGACAAATGCCCGTCATTTCAAATGTAAACGATGCCTTCCCTTTGACAGACTCCGCGGGGAGAAGAGGTAGGTTTGAAAGACACGTCGTCGCCACTGAAAGTCAGCCAGCCGAACCCGGCTGCTGTCGCTCTGAGTCGCTAGGGTGCAAAGCTCTAGGAGACACCTGCCATGGTCAGGATCCCGAGGAAAAGGACCAAAAGACTGTCCCCCACATCTGCTACAGACACTACCTAGGAAGTAAAAACATAGACCAGAGACTGCACATCACACACATGCACAGACAAGTTTATCTGGTGACCTCTGAATTGTTAACACCAAGGGCTGAGGAAGCTAGTATGTCAGAAAATAAGCTCTGCAGCTTAAGCTTCAGTTTCTGCTCATCTTTACCATTTTGTCCCTGTAGTAAGGTCACCCACTCAAGTATAACAGAAAGGTATTCCTGGACTGAGATAGCAACCACCTACTCTCAGACGTATGTCTTTAAGCACCGTGTCACCATGTCCTCTGTATAGGGCAGTGGTGCTTTTCGAGTTCCTGGCCGTCACGAAACTCCAGCGGTCCCGAGGTTCTCCATAAATTCAAAAAGTTTGTATTTTTCTTTGAGCGAGACAGATTATAGGGTTTTGAGGTTTGTCTTTTCAAAACAAGCACTAACCCCAGGTGTTGAAAAATGCTGCTAGTTTGTGGTAAGAAAGAGCAAGATTACTTTGAGTGGCATTGCAGCTCGTGCAGGTTCGAGAGTTGGACCAACCACTTTCAGACAGCACCTTAAGCTTGGAATTGTCAGTCCAAGTGCAGGTGAAAATTTATCTTTCAGTTTCCAGAGATAGCTCAGATGACCAGAGGCGAGCTGGACCTCCGTGAACCTGCTGTCAGCACAGATTATTGTAATCGTTGTGAAATGCAGGGGAGAATCTCACAGCGTCAGAGCAAGTGCCTGTGGTTCTGACCCGGGTGTGTCTCCCAAGAAGCAGCCAACCTTCCTTACGAATGCTCTTCAGTCATCAGTTTCTTTTAAGCATTTGATGATCATATTTCAACCAGGATGCAGATTAGCATATTGGTTAAAGATGGTAGCCTGAACATTGAGAGGATGCATTCTTACTGTAAACCAGCATCAGCATTCATGTAAAACTCAAAAGGTGTCAGTCCGCATGGTGAACAGCAAGCAGCACGGGAAACCTTAGTTTGATTTACTTAAGGGACACCAGTCAGACAGAAACTTTCCAAACAGTTTCCAAAGCACACGGCTGCTTTTACCTACAGTGTACAGCTTTCTTCAGAGCCTCTTCACGTAGGACAGGATTCCCAAAGCGAGCAGAGAACACACTACATACTCTCGAGTCCTGCTTTAATCCGCTTCCTACCAAGACAGATGAGGCACAACAAAGTTAGCTCGTTTTATTCACCTGCCCCCTAGCTGACCCATAATTAAGCCAGAGATGAAGATAAAACCCAAAACACACAGACACCCCCCCGTCATGAAGCAAGAATAAGAGCCACACCCCTTTCAGTGTGTAAACAGGTGAAAAGAGGAACCTGCCAATGCGTGAGGTGGATTCTGTGCCGTGTCAAACTATTCAATGGCCACCTAGTTTAAAGGCTATTTGTTCATGCGGATGTCGAACAGCACATTTCAGAACCCATTTGCTCAAGGCCATACCAAGTAGGAAGGCCTATAGGGGTGGTGCCGTTTAACTGTTAAAAACCTTGATTTCGTGGCAATTCTGACAGTGCCACCCACTGCATGTTTGCGAGACAGACACAAAACAGAACCCAAGAAGGTTCTGGAACTCAAGAACAAATTTTAAGGTTCTGCTCACTGTAACCCTACAAAGTATGGGAGGAGCTTCCCTCCACGGCGAAGTCAATAGAGAAATTTACAGCATGATAGCTTTAACAGCCTCCCATAAAATGCAGCTTTACGCAACATGACGTACGGTGGATCTGCAATGCTTAATTCAAGAGATCTCACAATTTAAAACCACACGGTCAAATCCACCACAGCACGAGTGAAAAGTAGTCATTACATAAATGTTTGAAGATTCTCCTTTCCAAATGATCTACTCCGTGTGAATACATACAACCTCAGTTTTTCACAGAAAAGTTAATTCAAAGTTTAAAGTCCTTGCTATTTTAATATTTAGTCTGTCATAGCAGTGACCTGTGGCACTAAACACGTGGGAGGGGCGGCAGACATTTAGGCTAGCTAATATTAGCTCCAGTTACACTGTTGTGAAACCAAACCATCACCTGCATAGCACTGCAGTAGGGCAGCATTTCTCCTGAACTCAGCAGCAGGGGCTATCAAATTCAGCCCCGCAGAGGGGCAAAGGCTTGTTTATTTTAATTCCATTTCCATCAGCTTAAGCTGGTCCAATGAATTATCCACCCTATTTATACCAACGCGCTTCCTCCAAACTCAGCACCCCTTCCACACTTAACGCTGACTGGAAGCCTACCCTGGGAAGCACAGGGCATGACATGGCACACTCCAGATTAGTGAAATTCCTTGTGAAATGGATGCATTTGTGTTGGAAGAGAACCAGTAAACAGAGAGCCACGGAGAGAGGCAAACTCGGTAACCTTAAGTATTCATGCGACAAGGACGCTCACTGAGCCACCACACTGACCCACAGCGTCGTCCTTTTGATACTTAAGGATGTAATCACAGAAAGGGACAGAGCCAAGTCGAGTTAATCATGTCCTCCGGGACCCTGTACTTGTGCCCTCACTGGTATCGATTATGAGCCAATATGGCTCCAAGTTAACAGCGACAGTATCAGGGGACATCGTTCAAGGAGAAAGGCTACAGATAAGAGGAACTGGATTCAAAGGATTTAATTTTGGCGGGCCGCGGGGTCAAACCTGACTACAGACTCTCGTGACAGAAGTCGGATGTTCTATCACTGCAAGTCATGTCATTTTTTATTTTTATTTTTTTTTCTTAATAGTCACAAGGTGAATGATAAGGTACCCAGTACATGGCTGCTTACGGCATAACGGTTCCTACCGGTTCCTAACGGTTCCTAACGTATTGGTTTGTTGGGGATGATTTGTCTTGTGAAAAGACGTCGCTGTCAGGGCAAGTTATCAAGCGACAGTGAATTATGCTCACATAACTTCAGCACAAGTCTAATCATTTCGCAAGAAATTCGCGTATTTCATTGCCCCCTTTAAAAATCATTAACGGCGGTCCTGAACTCGGAGCCTTAACTGAGTCATCTCAAGGTCAGAATCTTTACGTCCTGAATAAAAAACACGATAAACTTGATCGTGCCCACCGCGACGACAGCGTTTGACGGAGTTCCCGCTCGAGGCGCGAGGGCAGCATTATTTGATAAGCGACGCTTTTCCGGAGCGTAATCAAATTCTGCAGCCTGCCGAGCGCGCCGTACCTCCGTCTGCTCACCCTGACCCGACAGATCAGGCTCTAAGATCAGCTGGCACCTACGTAGGAACCTCACACTCGGCACTGGGGCAAAGTCCGACCCATAAAACTCAACCCTAACCCTATTACCCCCATGACAAGTCCAAAGGTGCCCTTCTCCCTGCCGCACTTACCAACCAATTCTATAGTGGATCACTCTTTACCCATAATTTACATTGTATTGGAAGCCCCCCAGCGTTGATTTCAACGCACACACGACTGCAGAGATGACAATCTGACCCGTGTGTAAGTGTGACTTGCCTGTAAACACAGAAGTCTACAATGTTGCGCGTTTGCTTTCCAGCAAAAACAAGCTGGTATTCCGGGACGGGTGACAATAACACACAACAAGCGGTCCAGAACGAAGGGTACTTTACCTTTTTTGCCCCTTGCTTGGCAAACTCCTTGGCGAGATGCCGGCCGATCCCCCTTCCACCGCCGGTAATCAGAACCACGGATCCACTCAGGTCTCTCCGCTTGCGGGGCAGCAACAGGTACACACATGCTTTGAGTATGTAATACAGCACTAGGATAGGGAAACGCACAAGGCTACTTAAGGACTTCAGATCCATGCCTTTCTATGCAATATCAATGGCAGTCCAGGTCTCTGGAGATGGATTTCCTTCAGACACAGGTCAGCAGCCTTTGCGGGATTGCTGCTCCCGACATCACAAAGTTCTCCTCCAGCTTGTGTTTGCTCCACTCTCTTTGGTGGCTGCAGATGATTTCAGGCTCAAACGGGGCGCCGAAATCGTCCCATCTGGAAATGCTCCTCTCCCTGAATGCGGACACCATGCAGCAGCGACTTTAACCAAATGCCCCCGCGGTGTCTCATCATCTGACACGGGGGGCATTTAAACTTTGCCCCGTGGGGGATCCGGGCAAGAAACGAGTCCCTTTCCCCTTGATTCCCCTCACTTAAACGTGGAAATAATTCAGATCAAACGTCATTTTAGCGGTGATTTTTTTTCCTTTTTTGGAATAACAGAAATCCTTACAATTAAAGTTTTGAAACGGTGTAATTATGCAGTGTAACTGGGGCAAGGATCCGAGTCGATACAGGGCAACAGTATCTACCCTGAATTGCTTGTCAGATCCCAGCTACAGTACTTTCTCAGTCTAGTTTCTGGAAGACTTGCCTCTGATGGGAGGTTTTATACTGTAGATCATTAATCCTGACTGACAGTTTAAGTGTTTGGGAATATTGCACTACTGTGTTGTGTGTGAGTGGCTGTTTTCGTCCTCTCCTTTCCCCACCCCCCAGCAGCCCCCAACAGCCCCCAACAGTTGTGATGATGGCAGGTAGTTATGCTTAAGATTATTGTTATTGTTTTTTACACTAAAGTCAACCTTATAAGGATTTTGTAAGGATCTGAAAAAAGTGACAGATATATAGAGGTATAATCTTAAAACTAAGGTTATGGAATTTAAAATTACTCAACTTGGGTTTGTGGTATTGCAGATGTGGCAGATTTTTGTTTATAATGTTTCAGATGTTTTGTTTTTTTTTTTTGCTTTAGGTGCCTCTCAGAGTTAAAGCTGTAGTTATAAAGCTCATTTCCTTCTAAATCCCACGCCGTTTTTAATTCTCTTTACTGCTGTGGGGACAGCAGAGTATTGATGGCTTTGCCAAACGACTGATTTACACTGGTACACGAACACACGTTCACTCCCAGGTCTCCATTATATACAGTGACACAGTTTACCATGCACAACTCTTACTGCATGCCTACAGCTTTACTTAGAATATTATAGGAGCAGGTCAAGACCTGACAGGATGATAATCCGAAATACTGGTCCCCTCACTTACTTCCTTCTCATTTCTGGGCCAGATTCATGGTGTCAAACCAGAACAAGTGTTAATCCTTCTAATTTTAGGTTAAGCAGAACGTTTTTAAAATGTTGTTTTCGGGTTGTTAGAACGTTTTTGTCAGATCTAATGAACGTGAAACGTTTTTTG
Source organism: Gymnarchus niloticus (assembly GCA_009936485.2). Lineage (NCBI taxonomy): Eukaryota > Metazoa > Chordata > Actinopteri > Osteoglossiformes > Gymnarchidae > Gymnarchus > Gymnarchus niloticus. The sequence goes on from JAACJT020000086.1 coordinate 2,085,273, forward strand.
GGGGGGTTAACGTTTTGAAAACGTTCCTACAACGTTCTTCTTAGGTTAAGTTTCCCGATCCACGTTTTAAGAACGTTAAAGGAACGTTAGTTATGTAGCGTTGCAAAAAAACCTAAAGAGAACGTTGTTGACAGTTGTGGGAACGTTCCCCGTTTGCTGGGAAGGCTCCATGGAGAAAAGACAACAGATTCTCACGCCTTGAAGTGAGGACCAGTTATACAGGTACTGCAGGACACAGGCATTAGAACTGTCTTTTGGCATTAGTATTTTGACTGAAATGGAATTCGTTGCGCTTCACTTTTCAGTGAGTGTCTTTTTTTAAAAAACTGTAATGAAACATGTTGGATTGTTTTCCATGCATGCAGAATGTATTTTCCGCCACGAATGATCAATTCCGTCTCATTTCTTGTTGATGATTCGAGTTGCCCAGAAATTGGAAGGCGTGTCACTGTGTTTGCATTTATGGGAATTGCTCAGTTTAAGTTTTCAACTTCAGATTTAGCTCTAGCATGGGACAGAACATTCTTGGAAAGGAGAGTTTTATTAAAAAAAAAAAATTATAAAAAAAAATCTGATTTCTTAAGAGATGTCTCCGTCTCAGGAATGTGGTTGATTTTTAAAAGGCCGATAACCTGCCTGATTTCTTCTGTATTAGTTCTCGTTTCCTTCACTGCAATAATTTGCCTAAAAAGCATCTCAGTCACATATATGGGGTCAAATGTCATTCCGGTGCAAATGTATGACGCTTTAAAAAGACTGACATGTTGGTTTTGTGATGGCAGGTCTAATGCACTGCTGTTTCTATTCAGAGCCAGCGTTGAGAAACTGAATTCTAATTCAAGACCATCCATAGAATCCTCAAATTACGAAAACTCCTCAGGGCTGTCAGAATCGACCCGGTAACATTTTATATTGCTTATAAGTGTATTGAGCATGATGGCACAGTGGGTAGCACTGTTGTCTCACACCCCCTGGTTTGTTGGTTTGAATCCCACCTCATCTGTGTGTGAATATGGTCTATCTTCTCCTCAAGTGCTTTTTCTGGTTTCTTTGCTTGGTCCAAGGACATGCAGTCAGGATAATTACTGTCTCTAAATTGTCTGTAGAGTTTGGCTGTGTACATGTATGTGTTCTGTGATGGACTGGCATCCCATCCAGGGTGTACCCAAGCCTTGTGCCCTGTGATGGACTGGCATCCCATCCAGGGTGTACCCAAGCCTTGTGCCCTGTGATGGACTGGTATCCCATCCAGGGTGTACCCAAGCCTTGTGTCTTTTCCTGCCCTGGGATAGGCTCCAGGCCCCTTCATGAATTTTACCATTATAAGTGGGTTGAAGATGGCTGGATGGATGGATGGATACAACACAAACTGTAGTCATAGTTACTTTAATGGCGCTGATTAAGCAGTGAATAAATTACTTTGCTTGTTTCTACTTGTGGACAAAGACTTAGTTTTTATTTTGTGCATGGGCAAAAAAATCGTATCAGTTGAGTAGTACATCATTCTGCTATTTCATGGTTTAGCTCAATGGTATGGACGTGAACACCTTCACAATAGTCTTTTTGATTGAAATGACAGTAGCGCCATTCCTGAGTAGATACTATGGTGATTAAGGTATAATACTGTTATATTATCATACCCTCTCTAATGTGTCATCACAAGGATTCTGACATACTCAAATGGGAGTCAACCAAGCATTTTGGAAGTCTCCACTGCCACCTACAGGCAGTTAAAAAAGTTGCCAAGGATGCAATGAGGCTGTAGTACACTTTAGCTGTATAATTTATTTACATGTGCATGAAAAGTAACTCACTTTTAAATGTAAAATATATGATAAGCTTGAAAAATAAGGCCTGCCTTTAGGGTGTAATTAACAGCAGTCATGCATATTAATGAGCACCTTCTAATTGGTCATACATTGCATAAAGACTCACTGAAAAATAAGCATGTATTTGGAAATGAAATGCGTTTCATTCTATCTGTATTGTCTTGTGTTCAGTATTTTTATATTGTTTGAGAAATGATCTTGAACTTCTAATTTTAACCTGGTCTGAAGAGTGACAAGATTTCCTTAGTGACTTCCAGCCTTCAGTTTTGCAATGAGGAAGATGAAGTTTAAGCTGACTTTGATGATGTTAGAATGTGACCAAGACAGGCGAATGCGTGTTTCGTGTTCATTTTAATTCTACACAGTTGCCTAAGCACTCCTTAGATATTCTGGAAGCTTATGCACAATTAATGTGACATTTGTGAATTTGTAAAACAGTGATTTGTTTTGACATCACTTATCCTTGAATTTTTCTGTTTATACGTAAAACACAATGCATTCTTTTTATTAAATCTGTACATGGTGAATGTTTTGTAATCTTGTGTTTATTTATCCTGAATAACTTTTCATTAGTGATGGGATAAATGAGGCTTCAGAACTCATTGTGGGTGTGAGTTTCCTGATATAACCAACCAATGCTGGCTCTAAATGAGGCTTCAAAACCCATGATAGGTGGGAGATTCCTTAACTAACCAATCAATGCTGGTGTTAAATGAGGCTTCAAAACCTATGATAGGTGGGAGAATCCTGAACTAACCAATCAGTGCTGATGCTAAATGTGGCTTCAAAACCTGTGGTGGGTGGGAGTTTCCTGAGCTAACCAATCAATGCTTGGTAGTTCAGGATACTCCCGCCCATCACAGGTTTCAAAGCCTCTTTTGTCCCATCGCTACTTTTCACTTTTGTGATTCTGTATTTTTATGTGGGAATTATTCTTCCTCTTCATATTCTGTTCATTTTTTATATTTCCAAAAAAATAACCATTGAATTCCATACCCCAACCCTCTGAAAGCTGTAGCTAAGCAATATTAAAATCACCGATCAACAAAGCCATAACTGATCTGTGACCGAGCGTGAAAATGACTTGGAAAGGGATCGTTTCTAGTTTTTCGCTTTTTAATTTGGTGAAATGAATTCATGAACCATTGCCCAGCAATAACACACACTTACCACACTTAGTATTGCCGGTCTCGTTCTTGACGTCTGTGCCTGCTTTATTTTGCCGTCACGGCTTTGGAGAGAAGCATTGTCTAAATTAATATTGTTTTGGAGTAATGGTGTCCAAATCGGTGACACCGTATAGTTCCTGACTCAATAGCAGCTGTTTGTGCGGCTGTCAAAGTATGAATCCATCGACTGGATGATTTCACGTTGAATGTCAGTGTTTCGTATGAAACTGTATACATTATTTATTATATAATGACATTTTGTATATATTATTAAATTACATTTTATTTACATTTATTTACACAAGTGTCTTTGTTCGAAAAGCGAAAAGCAGACAAGTTTTGATTTGTTTCTCCCCTTCCAGTTCAGACGTAGATCCATTAAAAAAAAGTCATGTGAAAAACAGGAAACAGCACAGACGGTGTTCAAACAAACAATTCCTGCCTACAGCTACTGTCAGTGAGTACAAAGAAACAAAAATATAACTGAATAAACGGCGGGAAAATCACATTGTGGGCCTGCCCACACGATGCCATTCCGATTCTTAAAAAGACGACAGCAGACAAACACTATCCTATTTGTAATCATAAAAAAATAAACCGATGTTTGCTGAAGTGGGACACAATTAGGAGATGAGCGTCACCAGAATTTTGCAGTATACTTCTCAGAAAAGCTGCTTGTTGTCTCTGCCTTTCGATTCGGCGAAAACAGACTGGGGTCTGGTAGCCTGGCATGTGGTCAGAGGGAATCGTGGTGAACAGGCAGACCGCGGTCCGGGGCCGTGCGGCCCTCAAGTCACCTCAAGGGTCATCGTAAGGAACAATGCCAGCACCCGGAGTGTCAGCGTTCCACTGCTGGAAGCGGCATCTGCAACAGCAATGTGCAAGCGGGCATGTGATTAGGTGGGGCCGGCGACCAGCTCCGCACACACTCAGTTCACACCCACGCCAAAAAACAAAAGGACAGGACAGTGTCGACGTACGGCGTAAATGAGCGCCCCCTGGATAAAACCTAACAAATTCAGAAAAACTCTCTTTTTTACGTTTCAAAATATACCGTATAACAGTAAAATGTGATCTGTTGTTTTCTCAACACTGATTTTTCAGGTAACAATGAAGTATGTGAAAACTAAACTGAAACCTAATTTTTTAGCAAAATGATGAGGCCGTGTCGCAAAACTGAGCACATCAACCAAGAAAATTACACAATTCTCAAATTACCTCCTGGAGCTCGTTAAAGGTAATTGATCTGTGGACATGTCTATTGACCTGAAAAACCTAAACAGGTGTAATCAGTCCATCCGCACGCTAAGAATACTGATCCAATTTAATCGCCTCCAGAATTAATGGTGATGTGGGAGAAAATTGTCTGGAAACTTAAGGAAAGTCGGTGCATCGCACAAAAGAGGAAAAAGCGGCAGGAAGATTGACAAATCATTTGGATAGCAAACATGATTCGAAGGTTCAAAAAATACGGAGGTGTGAGAGACAGCTGGAACCATTCAGGATGCCATCACATCCCAACAACACGTGATGAACATTTTTTATCCAAATAAAAGCGGGAAGATCGCACGGGTGAAGGTTTGGAATGCCAAAAGGTGGTGACTGTTTCATCTCATACACTAAGATTCATCCTGCACAGAAACACTATGTATGGGGTGTCTGCCACGACACGAAGCCACCGCCAAACCCGAACCAGGAGAAAGCATTTAGCTTTGGCCAAGAGTCACTGCAACAGAAGGGAAGATTTCTGGGAATCTGCCTGGAGGTCGGATGAAACGAAAATCAATCTTTTTGGATCAGAAGGTGTCCAGAAGGTATGCCACCACTCCGGAGGATCACAGCAATAAAGATGAGGCTGTCACAGTAAAGTACAGTGATGGGAGAGTTATTATATGGGGATGCGTGAGTGCTGAGGGTGTGGGAGACCTTTCTCAATACGACCATGACCCCAGACATCACTCCAGGGCCATTCTTAAGCAAGTACAACATTATGGTGCTGGAGTGGCCAAGAGCGTCGCTTGATCTCAGCTCCACTGAGCACCTGTGGGGAATACGGAAGATAAAAGTTGCACCGTGTCAGTCCTCAGACATCGGGGCACTCAGGGAGGCCGCCCTGCCAGACTGGAACAGGACAGATGAGACAGTAGGCCATGAGCCGTTCACGCAATGCCAGGAAGGATCAGTGAAGTGATAAAATGTAATACTAAACAGCAGAATTGAATCAAGAATGTACTCATCTTTGCAACATTAGATTTAAGTAATCTTACACCCATGTATCACTGATCAGTATATCTTAAATATATTTTAGCTTTGTTACCTTTCCACAAATTTTAGTGACCGTTATTTGAAAAGAGAAATATACTGTTTCGAAGGCACGTAGGCTCTTTTATGCCGACCACTGTAGGAACACGGAACTACAGCGGCCCAAGCCCCAAGGTGCAACTGGGTGGGTGGTTTGTTTTTAAGAATCATTCTTATTTGTATAAAACTCACACTCACGCACTCGTGAGGAAAACAGTTAAGAGGCATGATTGTAATGATGCACTCCTATTTGACAAAGTAATTATGCTGGTCACCACGAGGGAAATGTAAGCACATTAACCACCGTTATGGGCCACGGCGCACCAGTATGGCAGAGTTTGACAATGCCAATATCGCTTCGTTTTCCGGCTCTCCTTTTCCCAACTACCAGCACAGTGTTATAAAATGCCATATTTACATCGTACGTCTCATCAGTTCTGCGCGGCTACAAGACTAGAAAGTGGGTGTTTCCCTGGTCACGTAGTCGGTAAAAATCCTGAAGACTTCAAACGTGTGCAAAATTTTGCAAGTGAATTCATTTCCACAGCAGGGCTCTCCTCGGAATAAGCAGACCCCATTCTGTCATTGGTACACCGAACTATGGCTATAGTTTTATCTTCCAATTCCGATAGGCTTTTATTTTCTCGATGCAGAAGCCATCGTAGGGAAAGCAACCCATTATGCTTCTGAAAGCCTCCATCGCACCGATACACAACGGTGCATTATTTAATTATATAGCAGTTTGTGTTTCTTTATCTAAAGTGAGTTAATTATTTGTCATGAAGTACACAATACGGGCGCCCTTGCTGTGACTTGAACCTGCTTCTACTTGACTGGCTTCTGCACTACTGAAAATCATTAACTCCATGCAGGATCATTAGGTTTACCCTGGCTTGCGTACTGCAGTGTTCTTTTTTTTTTTATAGGATTTGCACAGAGTCCGTGCACTCCCGGTATCAACGGCCCAAAGGATTAGCTGATGTCATGGAGTACATGGCAACACAAAAATCCTGGCACACCCAACCAGTACTGGACTGGTTCTGATTACAAATCCGCATCAGGAGGCTTATGCACGTAACCGAATTCTCATCAAGGCTAGACGCTCAACACAATCTGACTGCAGCGTAATGGTTATAGTTCATTAACAGCCTTCCACAGTAACAGATCTTTTCTAAAAGATGGATAGTCGGAGCACTGACAAGCCTGCGTGGAAACTATAAATAGGTATAATATCATGATTAAAAATCGAGCATAGAATAAAATGAAAAATAAGAATAAGCAAAAAGCCCCTTGGATCAATACTGCAAAGCCACCTTACGTCACGTTCCCACAGCATCTCCCAGAAGCGAATATCAAGCAGCATCCTTCAAAGTGGAACCGTTTTAATTTAATACCTTGCGCACACTGACCTTGACTGAGTCAACAATGCACTCCACAGTATCGTTACTCACCGTTCCGACTCTGTGCGCCTCTCGTCATACTGGGGTTCTCTGTGGAAGTAAGATGAAAGACATTCCATTAGGATATGCAGGCTGTCAAGGCAATGCTATTACTGCATTTAACAGGTTCAACACAGTCCAATAAACCTAACCCCAAGCCCATCCTTCTTTAGGCCTTGCCATAATCCCCTCCCTATGTACCAGTGTAAGCTCCACCCAAAGCCCTAATAAAGCCCTTCCCTGAGCCTTCCTCTAAGCCCCACCCTAAGGATCTGTAAGCTCCACCCCACGCTTCACCATAAACCATTGAGTCTCTTCAACCTTCTACAGCCTTCCTAAGCCCGTTCCTCCCATCAGGTGCCCAGGGCGCCCCGACACTCACGAAACAGAATGAGCCTGGCGTGTGCATCCACAGCACCCAGCGGGTTCTCCGCCGTACAGCGGTACATGGAGCCATTCAGCTCGGCGGGCACCCGCTCCAGGACCAGCTCTCTCCCATCATGCTCCATGCTCCCATCCAGCAGGAGACCTCCAACCCGGGTCCAGGTGATAAGGGGCTGAGGGAAGACTTTGTTCTGTAGATGGATGGGTTTGGGCGGGCCAGGACACAAGAGAGATCCATTTCTTCTGGAGCAATCACTCAGCACGAAAAGCAAGTGATAACCCCCCAAAACAACACTCAATTAAGATCGACACATGATTTGCTTGTTTTTAAGCATGAATTAGTGATTCTTGCTTAATATCAGACCCATGTGGCTTTGAGCATTTTACCTCTGATGGAAAGAAAAAAAATATCTAACATTTAACAGAATCCAATAAAGGGTTTGAGTCTTAACCCCACAGGCATAAATTTAGTTTGGCAAGGCAGCTGACAATATTCCTACCAGCTTTAACACAGGTGAAGCAATTGCTTTCAATTACTTCATCTTACCGTAAAAAAAAAAAAGCTATTGCTTAATTGGTCTCCTACCATCTTTCAAGCCAAAACCCCTGCTGAAGCCTAGCCCTGGAAACACAATGCCCAAGGCAAGTGGAAATTCAGAAATACCAAGTCACTTAACTATATGGTTGACAACCGCTTGATGAAAGTGGAACGTCCCGAGGAAACCTACGCACACACGGCTCGGGAGCTGACCCGAACCCCCAACTCCAGGGGTGTGAAGCTAAACACTTCCATGCTGCCCAGATCCGAATACCGCAACACATTCTTAGTCCATTCACCCCCTCCCGTTGCTTGGGAAATGGCGAATTTTACGTGCGGCTGATAACAAGAACTACGAACTTCTCCAAGGAGGCCCGTAAGTAGAAAGAATAGCCGTTAACAACCAGTTGTTTCATTTGACAAACTCCTGTGTTGTCACCATCCGTCAGGTTCAGCTGGAGGCGAAGTGTGCGAGAAACCAGGATTGCCGAGATGGATTACATGGGGTAGCAAATGACTGACTCAAGTTGGAAATGAATGATGCAATTGTCTGAAACTGGATCTGTCTGTAACAGCTTGGCGGGGTAAAGATCGAAGCACTTGTTTTAGCTGTATTAGCAGATAAATAACATCCAGTACAAATCTTTTTTTATGTGGCCCTGAATTCTCACGCAGTTGCATACCGCCGATTCGGAGGGTAACCAAGGAGACGATGAAAATGGGACGTGCTTGGCAGTTTCATAAAAGTCAAGCAGAAGCAGGTTAAACTAAACCGTCGGTCACGCCGCGTAACAAGCTGGAGCCTCCCGGTGAATCCTCATCTTAAACTTTATTCAAAGATTTGCCAATGAATTGTCCTGAAACAGGAGACGAGTTTTAAGCTTGTATACCTAGCAGAGAAATGCCGTGAGTTTGAAAGCTCTCCCCAATTCACTTACCCCTGGTCATCCTACCTGGAATCCTTGGACAGTGATGCGGACTGTGTCCCCTACCTTCACCCTGCTGGGACTCATCAAAAGTTTGGGCCCCTTGGGAGCCGCTAGGAGAACAGAGGAGAGACAGGAGAGAAGAAAATGACTGAAAGGGAATGGCTGACAGGAATGGTGCGGCGGCCATGACCGAACAATTAAAAATCCTGTTTTTTTTTGTTTTAATGGGCAAAATTGTGGAAAGGCACCGTGAGAAGAAGCCTGGTGTTTGGGGAATGTGCTGAGACAGCTGTCTGACTGGTAGGTCATATGTGGCTGCAGCCTTCCTTTTGAAACCACTCTAAACCGCGTGAGTAAAACAAGCTGGGAAAATCGTAATAAAGACAATGAATAAACACAAAGCGGAGACGGTGCCAATCTAGGCCGAGCCGCCAGGGCTGTGAAAACGGCATGAAAATCACGGGTGCGTTGCTCTTGAAAACACCGGTGATTTTAAATATGATAAACGTCAAGGAGGGCTTTCATACAGCCGTACGGGAGATGTCACACAAGAGGTGTAAAAGGTATATGTGGTGAGAAGCTGAGGGAGATCGAGCCAAGGCTTTTGGGGAGCTTATCCACACGACCAGGGTTGTGTATGTACCGGGCTGTTCCATTTTCCCTCACCCCGGTGACCCTGGGCCAGTGGCCCATTTGAATTCAGCAATGCGACATGACATGTTTGTTTATTCTCCCCTCTCCCGCTAACATTACTTTTGGTTTCCCCCCAAAGTCTTGTTCATTCTACCCCCCCCCACCCGCTCAGCTCCCTCCTGGCCCTCAGAGCGGAACCGCCTTTGTTCGATCCGCCATATCACGTGGTTCTCTTTGCCGACCCACTCAGGTGTTTCTATGATAACAAAATAGATCTCTTCACAAAATGGGACTTTGGGGGGGGGGGGGGGGGCACTTTAAAAATTGAAAAATCAAATCGCAAGCTGCCATCAAAAGAAATAAAACGTATGCTCCTTTTGTTAAAAATTCGACATCACTGTACACCATCACTCATAAAGATGTGATTAAAAATGTTAATTAGTCCTCAATCAAACCGCAGTAATAATTGTGCCACGTTGGCAATGTCACCAGAGACTCAGCAATTATGAAGACATTAATAAATACCATCCATCTTCCATAACTGTTTATCCAGTACTGAGTCGTGGATAGCATGGAGCCTTGCCCACGAAGCACGGCATGCTAAGCAGGGGACTTTCTGGAAGGGCTGGGAGTCAATCAGTGGGGCATACATACTATCAAGAATTTAACGACACTCGTCCGTGTGGCTGCGTGTTGTCGGACTGTAGGAGGAACCTGGAGTACAGGATACTCAGCAAAGGCGAAGAGAACGTGCGAAGCCCAGAGGACCAGGCTCTTCTACAATCCCTGCCGTATTGACCGTAATCTGGTGAATGTCTCCCACCTTCGTCAGCTGCTCGTCTGTTGGCACAGTGGACACGAGACGCGGTGACGCACTCACCCAGCGTGACTGCGGCTTGCATGGGCACTGACAGGGCAGGGTGTTTGACCTCGCAGCTGAACAGGGCCTGGTCATCCAGCTCGGGGTTGAGCCTCCAGGTGAGCAGAGCCTGGACTTCAGTGGTGCCGTTGCTGAAGGGAATGTGCGTGTGCTGGTAGAAGTAGAGCGGGTGACTGCTCGGTCCCCAGCGCCGGGGTGCCATCGCCGATCTGGTCGCTGGAGCGGGGCTGACCCTCGGTAGCCGGGGCGAGTCACTGCGAGAGGGCCTCCCCGGGTACAGCTGGGCCGGCTTACCAGCGGGCTGCAGGAGGGGCCGCGAGTCACTGAGGGCAGCGTCATCGAGAACCTGGGTCACCGGCGGCCTGGAGGCTCTGCTCGCTGCTGAGATCCCACCCTGCTCCCCGGCCGTGGGCTGAATATAGGGGATCACGTTGATCGTCTCCCCGTCACGTTTGAAAAATACCTTAGAGAGAGGGAGCGATCTCATTTAGGGGTGTGCGTGTTAATCCTCACCGCCGCTAGTGACAGTGGCACAGCGAGGTTTTCATACACACAGCGGTTAATACTGCTGCATTGTGCAGTAATGTGACTCGTGTGTTCTTCCACTGATGGACTGTCCTTTATCTCAGACCCCTGACCCGTAATCCCAAAGCCAGTCACTAATGACATCAGCTTGCTAGCTTTCCAGTCTTTGATGTTTCCAGTCTCTTTGCTGAGATGTGTAGCTACGAAAACACCCTTTTGAGTGCATGTTTCATTGTTAAATGACATTCGAGCACACTAGGGTGGTCTTACCAGAATGTGTTAATTGTAGGTGTGGGTTTAACACCATTTTGTCCAGAGTTGCTTTTGTGACAAAGGTGTCCAAAATACTTTAAAACTAGTGAGAAATAGGCACAGTGGGCATTTTCAAATTTAAGAGGTTAGGGTGTTAGGGTCAGGGTGAGGGTTATCACTGCAAAATATAAATAAAGATACGAGATGGTCTAGTTGACCTTGGAAACGATCAGGACGAGGGGAAATAACTCGGCGTGTTTGGGTAGCCGATATGTGTCACCATCCACCGTCAAATGAGCTTACTTCTCCGTCATTAACGTCAGGCCCCTACGTGTTCTGTAGCAGGCGTTTGACAGCTGGGTGATTCTAGTGGCAGGGCTGCCTTCAAGACAGGCATTTTGAAGGACAGCCAAGCACAAACATCCCAGTTATAGCTGTACTTGCTGGCCACCATGCATCGACAGCTGGAGACCCCCCCCCCCCATTCCTGTGCCTCGAGCTCAGGAAATTCCCACAGCCCTAGATCAAGAACGTCGGGGACATCGTTCCTTTTGAGGCATACATTAATCATGGCTGAGTTATAACACACTATACAAATAAATAGATAAATAATAACTCCAACTTATGGACGCAGCTGGTGACGGTACATATACTGCTGTCTGCGTGATGCTCACTCACACACACTCCCGGCTTCAGTGCCACCGAAGATACACACGGCCGTTCCTATTGACTCTCGGCTTACTGTCGGAGCAGGTTTTCCTCCGGACACGACGCACTTGAGAGTGAAGTTTTGAGCCTGGTAGCGACTGAACGAGGCCGGGGTGTCTGCCTCCACCATGGAGATGAACACCGGGGGCGCTGTTGAGGAAAGGAGACCCATTCAGGCACATGGACGGACCACCGGGAAACACTCAACTTCAGATTGTGCGTCACTGAATGGCATGCCGATATGATTTTTTTACATGCATAATCCAGATGGAAAAAACGACAAAAAAACACATTCAATTTTTAATCATCAATTAAAACTGTAAGCACAAAGATCTGGGGCTTAAATCATAAAACAGGACAAATGCTATAGTCTGGTATATTTAGGGACTGCTTTACTATATCAGATAACTCCTGTGTACAGCATCCCTCTGGAACCCCAAACAACCTTCCATACCAGCTGGCTTTTTAATTAAGTGATAATCAGATATTGCAGTAATAATCTTCTCTTCTCTATTAACAATCCAAGAATGACTTTTTATGCAAGGAGTCATTCTATGGGATTTCTCTAAAATCTGTCCTTTAAATGCCTTCTCAGTTGCTTGGCTGCTCTGTGCAATCTTAGTACATAACTCCTAACTCTCATATTTAATCTTCGCATTCTGTAGCTTTAATACGACAATCCATTCAGTCAACACCGATAAATGTATATGCTTTTTACACGGTACACCTGTCAACTGTTCTTACAATTTTAAAGGTCCAACTTCTGAACCAGAAATCCTTGGTCTTACATGCGGTGAGGCCAGCACCAAATTAAAATAATATATTTTTTTTACATATGTTGGGTTCATCTTCATACTTCAGCATTTTCAGTGCTGAAACAAACCCATCTCAAAAGAGATTTTATTTGTGCAAGGATTTCACAAATATAAAATTAAGCTACTCATCCTACCTCCGTTTTGGTTTTTATTTGCTGGTGAGTGTCATATAAATATTCACCACCAAAAGATGACATGGCCCTCATTTATATAAACGAGTCTTTGAGAAATTCACCCTCATTTGAACAGTAGGCTTTACTGACACTGCACAGGGAATAAAACACGGCCATTGAACAAATGCACCGTGGTACCGTCTCAGTCATCAGTAGTTGTACTGAATATGCAACGAGGATGCTTCTCCCTGCCTGCCGCTGAGAACTGCTTAAACATTCCCAATATAAACTCCCTGCAGATTTAAAACATTCACTCAGACATGGAACAGATAAAGTTGAAAGACTGATACAGAGTTTTATGGAATGATAAGTGTGCAAGTTTTGGCCGTCAAGTGGGTAACTTTAAATCTTTGGCAGATACCAGTTAATGCAATCACTTCTCTTTCAGAAGACAGAACCGCTTCCCCTGGGTGATGCACGCCGTGCATCTCTGTGAGGTTGTCTTGTCGATAACTTACCCATGACTGTGAGAAAGATGCTCCCTGAAGCCAGGACCACCTTCTCCCTTGTCGCCCGGTCGTAGACGCCCACGTGACACTCATAGGGCCTGTTGTCGGCGATACGGACCTCGGGGAGCCTTGGTTATAAAATGCAGACCAGGGTGATGCTGTGCACTGAGAAGGCTGAATCAAATCTGTGCCGTTATATTTTTAACTGGAAAAATTCACCTAACCCCCCCCCAAGTTTTCAATGTTATGCTTGAAACTAGACACAATTAAGTTTAAAATAAAAATTGAAAAATACATTTAAAATAAAGAAAAATAACTCAATGATCATTTTCACAGAATCATGCACATACTGTATATTACATTTTAAATAATTTCCATGTTTTATTTAAGAATGACTTAAAGGGGTATCAGTATCAAGGATCAGGTTTAAAATCTAATCTAACAAAAACATTTTCAAATGTGTCCCAAATACCTGTAAAATATCGGTAAAAATGTTAAAAATACACAGGATGCTTGCTTTTTTAGGAGGGTCAAATAAAACAAATTTTCTCAGTGTCATCTCTAAGAACTACAAGTTTTGCTTGCAAGACTCGAAAAATACAGGAAAGGAAGTACACGTGACACCGGGGGACGAGGCCACACCATGGATGCCAACAGCTAGATGACAGGGACATTAGCAATCAGACTATTGCTGAATAGTAAGATCTCCTTTAGATCCAGGAGCTGAATCCTTCAGGTCTAAATCAGTTTTTCACACTGACTGGTGGCCAGCAGGACATCTGACTTTCCATTGCAGTTTTTTAAAAGAAAAAAAAAACCCAAAAATCTACAGTAAAATGTCTCCTTCGGTCTCCACAGTGAAACCTGGTCTTTCCTGGCCTGGAGGATGCCTGGACTCCCAATCCCAGGATTGTACTGCCTTCCCAGCACGAGTACCGCGTTCTTGTTTTCCTCAAACAGAAGCCGAGCGGGAGGGGAACATGCTGGCCGACAGCGAACGCCGATTTCCCGTTCATTGAAGGGGCAGCGTGGCGCGGCTCGCCAACATCTGGACGGCTGAGTCTAGCTGCTCCATCTCGTTGGGCCACTTTTGTGCTCGAGGAGCTCCGTCAATATGTCCTGAGCGCATCAATTCGTTCAGGGGATGACCGCTTATTGTTTAAGAACTGACAGCCCCGCAGCAGAGACACCCTTAACACAGGGAGGAGGAGTGTCCTAAGCGTACTGGTGAGAGAGTTTACAAACTGCTACGTGGAAATTCATCTCAGCCTTCTTCCCAGGCTCCTCATAAATCCATGCTCGCACTTTGAGCTCCTTTTAGGTTGCCGGCTAAGTAGGTAACCTAGTCTTATTTTAGAAAACGGCAAAAATATTGGACCACTGTGGCCTTACGGTACAACAGCATGGACCCAAATCAGAATCACTCAGCGGGCAACACAGCAGCCCCACTCTTCCATGGCAGCGGAGCTGAATCCCATCCCTACGCTTTGTGTGTGGAGTTTGCATGTCCTTCCCATGTTGTACAGTTTTGCTCCAGGTCTCCTCCGGCCATGCAAAGATATACGTACATTCAGGCAAACTGGCATATCTAAATTGCCGGCAATGTGAAGACTCTGCATTTCGATGTCCCTGCCTCGTGCTCTACACTGCCCAGGAAAGTCTCCATGCTCACTGTGACCTTCCATTGGATAAGTGGTTAAAAAATGAATGTATTATTTTTTTTGCTTACTTTACACTAAAGTAATAAAGCTGGTACAACCCGATCATACAGCCACAAAATTTCAAATTTCAGTAGGTTCAGACTGTTTTTCCTCAAAGGTACAACATCTGAGTCCCTCTCTGGGAATTCAGCCAATAGCTTTCAAGTCGCAAAGCAGGATTCCCGCTGGCCAAGTACGGCACCGCCTAGCTTTAAGAGGTCAAGCACACAATAGGAATCTTTGAACGGTAAGTCATGCCCTACGTCTCCCTCTGAACGTAAGCAGCTTTTCCACACCTCTGCATCGCATGGGGGCTGGAGGGGGGAGACACGTCGAGAGAAACACCGTCGGTGATGCCCTGGAAGCTTTACCGTGGGGACAGGCTTGAGCTGATGGTACCGTAAGCCTGAGAACCATCAAGAGGTGATGCATCGTTTGTGACACCTCTCCCCCTGCCCCCCCAAACCAAAATCCACAGAACAAGTCTAGGAATATTTAAAAAAAAAACCACACACACATTGCTTTTTCAGGCAGCAGACAGCTCAGTGATTTTAAAATCATTTTAAAATGGGCGATGAGGATCGAGCCGTCAGCCTATCAATGAACAAAGGACTGAGAGTGTTGACGTCACATCGGGATGACTAAGCGCACTGGATTTACCCTAATTACTCGCATCAGAGTTCATTAATAATCATCACAACTGTAATAAGATGAATATTACAGACAGCATACGCAAATCCAAATGCACAGGTAAGAATATTTACATTTGTCAGTTTTTTGGAAGGCGAAAACTACCATCCCTTCAAGGGCACATCCTGGTCTGTACCCTGTACTTCTTGAGATTGGATCCAGGCTCTCTATGAGCCTATGCTTGATAAATGGTTATGGATGGATGGATGTAGGTACAGATGGATGGACGGATGGAACATGGTCCCTGGGGGCAGTCTTCCTGGCTGAGTACACTTCAAACCCAATGCCCACTGTTGCCTTTGGTTTCGTCACCTTTAAAAACTTTTTGAAATTCTGTTTTGCTTTCTTCGTTTACCTGTTAAATTATAGCACCACAAAGGTCAGTGGCTGTCTGCTTCTTCCAGACGTCGCACTGCAATCTGTGAGCTTGCGACGAGGGTGGGGCAAGTAACAAATGTTACTTTGATGCGATAAGAGCATCTGAGAGGCATCTGAGGGAAACGCACCTATGCAGCCTCCACGACTACACAATGCGTCCTGATTTTTCATCATCGTTTTCTCCTTGAGTGTATCGCCCTTCCCATCATCTTTCAGTAGAGGAAACATGCATGCAACTATGCATATATCGATATGTTTTCTACGGGCAAGAATTCATGACTTCTGAACAGCGATGATATTCTACAAGCACAAATTTATTCACAGAGAAATATACACTCGATCTGTATTATAGTGTACATGCAGGAGTATGTATGAGTTTTAGGTATCATCTGTTATGAGATTCGGCCAGAATAAGCAGAGTGTCCGAGAAACAAACACCTTACCTCCATCGCTGTAAGTGGAGGTCAAACTGAAAGAGCTTGCTGCATCTCGAAGTCAGTTCGCAGCATATTGTGCATGTGGCATTTTTCTCCCCTTCAGTATGTGATATTTGCTGTAACGTTTCACGTCAAAACGCATTAGGGGAATCCAAGAAACAGCTTATAATGGTCAGTTATTTTTTGTATTATTATACATAAGTACTGTATTGACAAAGCAAAGCGAAGACGCTGACACCAGCGTTTACTTCATACCGACAAATTACTCTGCCAAGTCTGTGCAGAAGGACCATAAAGGCAAATAAGTATTGTCAGTTATTTGTGATAAATCAGACATATATAAACAAAAAGACAAAGGCTGGTTAAACGAAACACGTGCATGCTTCTACTCACGAGATTGGCCCGACAGATAATTCTAATTAACTTCAACAGACAACACCAAATGGCCGTGTAATATGCTAATGTGGAACTGTGATTCAACAGCAGTTAGGAATCCCCTGTAGCTAACACACGTTTTAGCACGCGAGGTACTGTACATAGCTTTAACCTTGAGTGTACCCCCACATACAAATTGGCCGTACAGATCGAGCAGACCGTTTTCTCGATTTCATAACCACCGTGGCGTCCAATCCGTGTCCTTGGCCAGCAAGAACCTAACATGGCTTATAGCTACTAGCAAGCTGTCCATGCTAAAGACCCAGATTCCCAGCAGCGCTGGACTCAATCAGATTTGCTGCTTGGCCCGTGGGCGTGGCGTCACCATTGAGAGCAGCTCCACATGTTCGGGTTCAGACCCATGTCCTAAAATGAGGACAGTCACGCCGTACTCATTATGATAAAAATATAGTCAACAGTAACAGGAAGTCACAAAACTCGGCGTGATTCTAGATGGTAATGAAGTAATTATCACGGAAGGTCGCTTTGAAGTGTATTTGTAGTTGCGTTTAATTAGAATTTAATTAAGTAGACTTCAAGTGCACTCAGGAACAGAAAATAAGATGAAATGAATTGGCACCTTAAGATTAAAGGTCAGACTTGACCTATGACAGCTCTGGCAGCCCAGGGTGCTGGTACAGAGTTCTAGTACAGCACTCCACAATTCATAACAGACTTGCAGGTGAATTTGTCATAGGGTTTACCTGAAATGTGCAATTAACTGGCATTGACAGATTATTTAAGTGTGTTGACATAGAATTCTCTTTAATTGGTAACAGCAAGTCATTGGATGAAAAAATATGATTAGTCTAATTACAGCAAACACAGATATTTTGTACATATTGCCTATGATTGTTAAAAACCTACTCCATTTGTCCTACAGGTCAGCACATCTGACCTTTTTAAAAGCAACAATGCCATTTTAGATATAATTCCAAATTGTATTTGGCCATCCACAACTCAGTAAGATTGACTTCATAACAACGACTACCGGTGTCTTTTTATCAATCAGCGATAACATTTTTTGAACATACAGCTGGAGAGCGAACCAGTTTAACATTTACATTTTTGGACCGTACCTTTTACGTTCTTATTAATTTTTTTATGACTGGGTTGCAGTCAAATGTCTGACTGCAGTATTTTTGGTTATCTATGCAGCCATTCAAAGTCAAAGTTACAGCAAGCATATTCCTGCACAGGGATAAGCAGCTTTCTCCCCAAGTCCACTTCCTTTCTCGCTACACCGTCTGCAGCTTTGATTTGCTCATTCAAAGCATTCCTGTTTGGTAACTTAAACATCACAGCATTCTCCATTGTGTCAGAAATTTGAATGTGTAGGGAGTCTTGGCAAGACTACGCAATCCTCCTGGCGAGACAGCAACACTAAGAGTCTGCTCTCAGAATTAGAACGTTGACTCCAACTGATAGCAGCACGCTTAGAAACTCTTGAACGTGAACAACAGCATGCTGAAGTCTTTTAGCTTACAGTACTTTGCGTAGTTGAACAAAGTTTCAAGTGAATATTGGAGGGAACATTGTTACTTCAAGTCCAGTGGCCTAAGACGCATATTAACGATGGGGAGGAGGGGGTGACACATCCCATGGCTTCTCTGCACCAATCAGAGACAGTCAATGTTTGTCATAGTGGGTGGTGCTTACCTGATGGTCGACTGATAAACGAGGTCCTCACGCCTTCTGTAGTCCTCCATGTGGGAGTAATTTGTGTTGAACATCGCGTCGTAAGTGAAGATTTTCTGCTTCATGCTGCCCCCATCGGTAACCTTCAAACGAAAAGGGACAATTCAACACATCCATTCACGTGGAACTGAATACGCTGGAAGTTCGCACGGCTCCCGTGTGAGGTACAGTGGTGCTGTTGCCCGATTTGATTTTATTTGCTTTTGCCTGCAGACGGAGATCAGGAGGCACAATACAACCGTCTCAGCAAGCCAAACCTGCACTGCAAGTCAAAGCTTTTTGGTGATGCATTGAAAGATATAGGAGACAAGGAACTTAGCAATCCATTTTAAGGGGAAGAAATGTTTTTTCTTTTTTTGAATCCTTACTTCGTCCATGTTTTTAATTTTTTTTTTTTTTTTTATCGTTAGAGTGCGGGGAAGTTGATTTGGCCTCACTATTGGTAATCCCCAGTGAAATGGGGACCCTGAAACATCCGGAGATCACAGCTCACTTCATAATTACTAGGGGACACCATGAATGAAAGGATTTTGAACTTCTCACTAATTCCAAAGGCCATGTACCTCTGAGAAGCATGTTAGCAAGAAGATTAGAATGCTGGATTAATTTTCACTGGATGACTGAAGAATTATTATGTATGGGACCAGACGTATATTGTGGATAGTGAGAGAATCGTGCCTTCCATTAATTCAACATTTTCATGAGAAACGTATAAAGACCTTCACAGATAATGGTAGTAATTAGGGTTAATCATGCTTATCAGGCCTATAATTACATTATGTTTGGTCTAGTTTATGTTTTACACATTCAACAGACAAATACTGGCCTAGCTCGCACAAATCAACATTTGGCCAAATTAGTTTTCAAACATTAGCTACTGATACTGTACTGTGAGACAGCATTCAGTTTTGTCCGTACATAATTGCTTTTGCCAAAACCCTTGATAAGGACTGTTGTGGTTCCATTAAGGAAAGCTAAAGGAACTGGCACCGGATGGTTGTTCTGACAAGACTAATTTCAGCACAGCTGATGACCCGTTAGTTTCAAAGTCGCACAAAGCCTGTTATATGGAAAGGTGCTGGAAAACCGTTTGCGCTGTTCAAGAGGTCGGATGCTAAGGGTGATCAGCCTTGTAAATTAGCATTTTTTAATATAAACCATTTATATAACTTTGTTCGTTACGTAACTGTTCCATTTGGGTCACGGCAGCTTGTCAACAATGTGAATTAAGTCATTCGTTCATTAAGCAATTCAGTGCTGTGCTGATTTTTTATTTATTTTTTTTTTATCCACGCTTCCAGAGGATTGGGCTGAAGCAAAATCAAGGCTAAGTACAGGCTTTCATCTCAGCCAGCAAGCTTATTTAATTGCAAAATGCATTCAATATGTACCCTCATTTTTCAGGTCCACAAGTAATGGACAAGCCTAGTTTGTGAGTGTAAAAACACAGTGTTTAGTTGACTATTTATTTTGTTAATTTGACCTTATTTGTTTTTTAATTCATTCTTCTAACACAACAGTCAAGCCCCTACTGTAATACCCCTCAACAAAGTATTCAACCTGAATCACTTCGGTAAAATATGGAGCTGTGAAAACAGGCAAAACACCAGCTAACCAACTAAATATAAAGAGCTTATGTGAATCATACCAGTTTCTTTACATAATAATTTTGTGAATGTGTCTACTTATGCTCATCGTACATCAGTATATTCTGTCTTTCTGAGTAACTTGTTATTGCTTTTGAAGCAATTGTGGGATCGACATAAAAATCCAGTATTAAATTCCATGAAATCAGCCAACAACAGGAGATCCAGATGCTGTACAGATGTTGCACTGATGTTACAGACTTGTAACGACAATATGTGTAATTGCTTGGCTGTGGCTGTGCTTACCCGAAACCACACGATCTCTCTCAGTCTGCCGTCAGTCTTGAAGTTACACTTCAGGGTCACGGTGTCACCCACAATGACCGGAGGGATGGGTTCGATGGTGACAGTCAGGTACCCTGTGAAACCAGATACATGTGCAGATCACCATCACTGTTAATTTAAGCAGTTATTTTTAATGGCAAGACAAATGAGGCTTCAAAACTTGTTGTGGATGGGAGTATCCTGAAGTCACCAGTCAATGCTGGCACTAAATGAGGCTTCAAAACCCATTGTGAATGGGAGTATCCTGAAGTAACCAATCAATTCTCGTGCTAAATGAGGCTTTAAAACCTTTGGTGGGTAGAAGTATCCTGAACTATCAAGCGATAACATTGGATTGATTGACCGGGATACTCCTACCCATCATGGATTTTAAACACTCGTTTATCCCATCACGAGTTATTCTGCACAAAACCCCATGACCCTGTACTGCAAAAGCAGATTCAATCCAGGATGGTGATGAACCTGGAATCAATCCCAGGAAGCAGAGGGAACAAGACAGGGAACACCCTGGATGGGATGTCATTCCATCTCAGACTAGACCCTGTTGTCCTCCTGACTGTTCTCCAACATTGTTGTTTCAAATTTGTATTAATGAATTTGCCCTGCCCATTGCTGGCCAGAGGAGGACGGGCCTCCCCCTTGAGTCTGGTTCCTCCCAAGGGTTCTTCCTCCTGAGGGAGTTTTTCCTTACCACTGTTGTCCTTGGCTTACTTTCTGGGGGCCTTTGGACCAGGACTAAGTAAAGTGCTTTGTAAGAGGGCTTCTTGCTAAAGGCGCTATATAAATAAAATCGAAAATTGAATACTCACACACACAGTCATACACTAGGGGCAATTTGGAGACCTCTGTTCACCTAACAAACATGTCTTTGGATAGTGGAAGACAAACAGAGCACCCAGAGGAATCCTCAGCAAACAAGGAGAGAATACACAAGCACCATGGACAAAGCCTGGAAATTTAACTAAAAACCCTACATTGTTTTTAAGATAAATAAAAATGTCCACAGGGACACCGGGAGGCTAATTTCAAAGCTCACCTGGTAGTTTAATATCCACAATACATTTTGGCATGAAAAATACAACTACAATTATGCCAAGTAGAGACAGCCAGCACAACATGCAAGAGGAGAGATGGCTTTAACAAGTTTGCCAAGACTAAATATCTCAAGGCGGAACACATTAAAGCAATACACCGGCAACATCCCGCCAGTTACCACAACATCAGAAAACATCCTCCCTTTAATAGCATTGTGAAATTAAATGAAATGATAACATAATTAAAATGCATTCAGCAGATAGATCCGTTTCATCGCACCGAATTTCCTCTTGTTTGGCTGAGAGTCACTGGAGAACTCGCACCAGTCCTCAATGGACAGATGGTGACTGGCGGACATTAAGCTGGTGGAAAGGGAAGACGGAGGGTGAGTTTGGAGGGATCCTCTGTCCATATAAACGGAGGTACGTGCGTTTGGAGTGGCGTGACTCTTCACCATCATCATCAGGATCTACTGCCTCTCCATAATGGTCTAACCAGACCATCCTTTCCAAAGCCTGGATCTGGAGGATCCTCAGACATTCCCAATCCAGCTGGGAGATGTCCTTGTTCGGCTCCAGGGACTGTGTCTGTTGGGACATGCCCAGAGGAGCTACCTTTGGATTCTAATCTAGTGACATGATGAGATACCTGATCCTAGTGGAGTCTTTCCAGTCCAAAGGAATAATGGCTCTATTTTAAGGTCCCAATCTATCTCAGAACTCCTCACACCGTCACAAGCACAAGCCCAGGAACCCTGGAGAAAAAGCTCATTTCGGCCTCTTGTATTCATGCCCTTGTCCTCTCGATCATTATCCGCAGCTCGCGGACAAGTACACCGATGCTTTCAACATCTCTGCACTGATCTCACATCCCTCCGCCTCCTTTTCAGCACATACTAGCCACATGGAGCTGAGCCTGTCCACGTCACATGGGTGGCTGAGCCACCAGGTTCTCACGCTCAATTTTGCTCCAGGGGTGGGTTTCAGTAACACTGTTCTGAAAGGGGTTCTTTGGTTTTTCTGGGAACCTTTAATGGGGGTTTACGCTGGATCAAAGTTTGGCTGGTTCTCCCCACAGACAGGGTTGCTCGTGTTCCATACAGCATAGCTCTGAAGACCACTGAAGCCCAAACACCCCCCCCCCCCCCCCCCCCCCCCCCCCCCGCCGCCCCCCCTGTACGGCCTCTGTCGTGTTTGTTTTTTGTGTTTGTTGTTTTTTTGGT
>JAACJT020000086.1:2107922-2125190 GCA_009936485.2 Gymnarchus niloticus
TCTGACTGTTGCTTCTTGACTCGCATACAGGTTCCTTAGGAGAGCGATAAGATGGTCTGGGACTCCCATCTCTTTAAGAACTTGCCACAATTTGTTGTGGTCCACACAATCAAAGGCGTTAGCATAAAGGGATATACAGTACATCAGCTCAAATAACTAAAAAAAAAAAAAACATCTGAGAAGCATGGCTTACTGGCCAGGTTCGTTTCTCATTGTCACTCTGTTTTTTTTCAGAGATTCATTTAAATATTTTTTAATCTACATTTTAGAATTTTGCAGCTTTAATACAATGGAAAATACCACCCAGGTAACCATGAGTGCATTACTATTCAGCTTGAGAGGCACTAATATGGTCAGTGTAAATAACAACATAATATTCAAATTAGATCAGATTTGTACTGTTGATACTTATCTAAAGAGGGTCTGAAAATTGGCATTCTTATGCAATGGCCCCAGTCAACAGAAAATGAAATTTTCTATCAGCTGATGAAGGTTGTAGAGTGACAGAAATTACATTAGGGCAGGAGGGTGTACCAAGTCAGACAGCACTCTGCGGGGTACATGTTGATAAGTGAAAACACCGCAGCATTTTTCGTTTCTGCACGTTGGCTGGTTCAGAACTTTATTTTAGAGAGCTTGAGTGTTACTTAGCAACCTGGCAAGGACCGGAGAGGTGGATGTCATGAATGATCTACCAAAAATCCTCTTAGTATAAAATCAGCCTGCTGGTCTCAGCACCCGACAGAATTGTCCCTCAGAAATTAGATTCCTTTGTGGGGAGAGTGGATGACATGCCATGACAATTCACACACGTGACCGCTTGTGGTTTTTCACATGACAGCAACAACGGACTTTCATCCGGGGTATAAATGCAACTAATGGCTGGAAATACTTTTTATTAGCTCCACCCCCCTCCATCCCCCCACACGGTGTGTCCTGTTGATTTCGCACAGGTGGTGTACTAATTCATGCAGCCATATGCTCCAATTTCACACGTCTTTCACAAGATTCACAGTTTTCGGCTCGGTTGTAAATTCATGTCGTAACAGTAGGAGCACAACAAAAACAATGATTAAAATAAAACAACAAACTAAAGGAGGCCATTAAAGCTATCATGTTCATTTGGATATATAGCATCTAGGAGTCGGTAAAATTTTATCTTTTGACCTGAATGAGACCAGAGCATTGCCAAAATAAGCACCGGGCCCCAGGATTCCGAATATGTTCGGCTATGTGAAATCTATCGCCGTGATTTATGTCGTGATCTCTTAGTTTGGGCTTCCAGATTCCTGATAAGACCCATGGACACAACAAGGACAGCAAAGGCATCTGGAATTCATCAGATAGCGTGACAAATGGGTGAGAGCCAGTGAGAAATAAAAAAGTGGTGATGTGTAGGCAATGATAAAGAAATGAGGCACGAAGAGGAGGTGAGCCGGTCCTCAGCAGGTACCATCGTGCTTAAAGACCTGCACTTACAACCTGAAGGTTGCTTGGCTCATCCCCCAAAAGGACCCTGCTGTAGATCCCTTCAGCAAGATGCTCAAGATTCATTATTCCGGTAAAAAAAATCCAAAAGCGTGACACTGTCATTTTTGAGAACAACTGCAGTTAGATGTATGGCATGGGTTTAGCACACCACCCCTAAACGGCGAAGGCCAGCCTTGGGGAAGTTGAATTTCGGCAGACTAACCCAGCGGCATGCACTTCTCATAACGCCCTACTCAGCTGTCCATCAGTCCTTTGAAAGGGCTACAGCAGCACTACGGTGGTCCTACATGACTCACTGCCCTTCCCATTTCTGCCGCAAACTCACCAAGTTATCCGTTCTACATGAACCAACGGGACCCCCTGAGTACAAAGTACCCTGCATATAATGCAGCAATCATACATCACAAAAGCAATGTGTCGGACGTTTCGCTTAACGGATCCCTTTGAAGCCCTGGGTTAAGGCGGCACGACTGTGAAATGACTTCCCGGCCACGAACTGCATCGATCAGTGACCCCCGCCGGCTGCGCAGGTCAGTGGGAGGTATATGCAGGCCTTCGCTTTTGGAAACGGTGGAGCATTTAGTGAGTGGTGCAGCCGAACTTCCCAGCAGCCTCTCTCTGGGCTGATGAGAGCCGCAAACAACCCAGTGGGGACCCTCACAGGTTCCAATGGCTCTTTGCTCTTCATTGCTTCTCATATTTATTCCCCGGCTTCCCAAAGATGAGCTCCAGGCATGACAAGTCTCTACGGAGACGCATGGCCCCCTGAGATATTCGCTCGTAATCTCAGCGGTACTGCATAGCAGAGGAATGAAAGCTCGCCTTTTTGCCAGCCAAGGAGCACAGTAAGCTCCCATGACTGGATTTATTCTGTAGGGTAAACCACCAGCTTCGGGTATTTTATACACCGCAGGTAAATTCCAAGGTCGTGTCTCCATTACATCAATGCCGTTGATGCAAAACAAATTCTGGCACTTGGGAGGCCGGGTTTCCTCAGGTGTACTTTACATGCATATTTATGCAAATGCACACCTGGGTATTACTGTAGCAACACACATTCTTCAATCTGAATTCCATATATATCAAATTATACAGTTATTTGGTTTCTCTGTTCAACTGTTAGACTTATCGCTTGCCCCACTAATGCAAGTTAAATGTCAGAATCGCCACGTTTCCAGCGTTGATTTTGTAATAAAATAAACTGCAGCCCACTTTGTAAGGCGATGCTACCTACAGCGCCTGAAAAATCGGACATCTTGGTTCTACTGACTTCTGTGTCCTTCTCACATGATGACAGTTTTACAGATAGGATTCAAGACAAAGTTTACTCATCTAATGCCGACGTTTCAACCTACTGAATCAGTTGCAAATGGTACTTGCCGGTCTACTTCAGTCCAGGAGGTGTCCACCTCGTTAAGGTTCGAAGATCAGGCTTGGGAGGTATAACTCCAAGACAACCATTTAGGACATATGCTGTGTGCAGCTCGTAACTCCATCTGTGCCCTTTCTGTTCTCGCATAATCATTTCTGATGCTAGTCACCTACTCGGTTTTAGTCACTGTTTCAAAGTCAGGTGACAAGGACATTCATGCAGTTCCCGCTGAGCCTTGTTAAAGATCACATAAAACCAGTCTCTGTCTCTCCCCGTGGTCTCCAGGACTCAGGTCCAGACTCAGATACCACAGCACACCTTGCCATAGCCGTTTCCATAACCAATCGGCCGGTCTTTCCCTCATCCTGAAGTGGTAACGGTCATCTATTGTGTCCAAATCTCACCACTATAATCTCACCACTCCCATACCCAGGCATCCCGGCTCTTTCTGTCCACCCTTGTGTCATATGATCCTTTTGCTGGCTTACGGAGACGAACCAAAACATTGAGGCATTGCCAGCGATTCAAGGACGGTCTTCTGGGTGTGTTTAGGCTAAGGCTCCGAGCAGATCCACAACATACCACACACAGTAAAGTGCTATTCTTTAAACACCGTAAACAGACAGGCCCGGTTTCTCATTTCCACGGCATAAGAGAACAGATCTGCATGTGTCTAGGTTAAGGGTGCGAGGATATACTGGATGTCAAGAACGCTGTGGTTATCAGATGGTGTAATGAGGAAACCCGAACCAAGTCCTACGTTGCGTGCTCTGAGGCTCTAATCATTCCATCTCAGACATAACCTCTGTCTTTGAGGGTAATCAATTTCTTTATTGCATTTCTGATTCCCTATGTCTGTGAGCAACACTCTCTCTCCTCAAGTTTAGCATAACTGTTTTTTTTTTTTTTTTTAAAGAATCGTAGTCAGTTTGTGCTGGATTTTGATAAAGGAGCAAAGCGAATCGCGAGAGACATGAAAGGATCATCTGGGCGAAACAGCCCATAGTATAGAAAAGACACCTTAAAGCTGCAATAACCTTTGATCAGATTATTGTGTGACGTCATGTTAATTCTCTAGAATGCTCAGATTCACCTGTCATTTAAATATTGTTTATGTGTGTATTGTTTTTCTTTTCCATGGGCTGTAAACTAAATCAAGCCTTTGGCAGTCTAATAATCCCTTTTCTGCTTACTTTGGTCAGGGCCGGGCGTATCGCCGAGGCAGCAAGGCTGGAGCACCACTCAGTTGAAACGGTCCATATATAATCATACGCCACTGGAAATTCAGAGACACCAAGCCGCCAAAACACATGACCTTGGAAAAACACGTGACTTGGGGAGAGCATGCAAACCCCACAGACAGAAAGCGGAGCTAGGATTCGAACGCCGAACTTCAGGGGCCTGAGGTATGAAAGCCAAGCCCTCAGCCACGGCAGCACCTTGCAGGCACCAAGCCTGCGAAATTTTCATGATTAGTTTTATGATAAGCAAATTAAATATGTATGCATTTACTGAATATTTGTTTATTTAGCAACAGCTGCTCAGATTATGTAGATGGTGGTCTGTATTTTGGATTTGCCATCTTTCAGTTGAAGTAATTCCAGTACCAAGATTACAGTTAAATACGTGCATCTATACTAATTGACTTTCATTGATTAAGTCTAATACTTTTGCCGCTGGAACCTTTTTGCTTGAAACATTGTAGCTCTTCTCACACTCCCAACATAGCGATCAAAGAATTCCCCTTCATAGTACAATTAACGCAAGCTGAAACAGTCCACGAGGTACCCCAACGAGGATTCTGTGGCACGTTGATACGGCGATTTATTAAGCAGCAGGAATATTTTATTAATTTGCCAACCCCTGTCAAGTGGTCCTCCACGCGGCACATAACCTGTGGAATTAATTTAATTGGAGATTTCAGAATAAATAGATTATTGGCTGTTACCCAGCAGGTGAAAAGATAACATGCAATGTAAACAGATGGAAAAAAGGATAAGTAGATAGTAGCTGAATTCTAGGCTGGAATAAGCACTCGACAGCTCTCAACCTGCTAAATATAAATCTAGCGATATTATTTTTATCGCTAAGAATACGTATGTTTAAAGAGCCAAGAGAATTAATTACCTAGAAGTGAATTAAAATTACCTTGAAGGAACAATGTTTGCCTCTGGTTATATAATGTTTATATTAATTGGGAAATATTACTATGATGGACGAGGGTCAATCACCTGTGCTTCCTGGGATAGGCTCCAAAGCCTCTGCATTGGAAGGATGGATGGATGGACACATTCAAAAGTGAACTTCACAGCATCTTGTCCAGGGTGTACCCTGCCTTACATCTAGTCCATCTACAGTCAGGCTCCATAACACATTGGAACAGAAGGATGGAAATCAGTCATTTATTATTATTATTTTTAAATAAAATGGATGAATGACAGCTCCACTTTAAAAGAAATGAAATTATGGTTTTACACTAAATTACAGGCTGCATTCTCATAAGTGAACGAGTCTTGATAACGTACAGCCGTGACATTCCGTGTGACAGCTTTTTCGTCTTGGAGGAAACGGTTTCAAGAAGCCTGGCTGGTACATCTGATATCTGTGTATCTATTTCACTGCATGACTCTTGGTGCAGAGCTTGCTTTGTCTTTCTGGCAATAGAGGGAGTCACTTTAAAAGGTATTCGGGTCTATGGGGGATTGCTTCAGGATGGTAGGGACCTCATAGATTCTAGCTGTCAGCTCTTGGACAGATAACAACGTAGCGTCTAATCCAATAGTAACCATGGGAGGATATCTACAGCAGCTCAACTGCAGACTCCCAGAAACCCAAAAGAAACCGTGCTTTGAATCCAAGGGCAGCAATCGCGTAGCCCACTGCCACGGTGCTGGAAAACGGGGTGGACTAATGACGGCCAACCTAAGGAACCTGGACTCAGAAGACCAAAATGACAGACGTAGCCTGGCTGGGAATCGGTGCGTTCCCCATAACCCCAGGTCGCTCTTCCATGATGTGACGAGCTGACCTCCTCACTAGAAACTGTGAACTTCAGGATGTCTTATGGCAGCCAGACTTTTTTTTATATAGCATTACATATACTATACTCATCCCATCTTATGGACTCTCCTGCCTTATGGCCTTTGCTTCCAAATACAGAGTTCATGATGTACGCAGTACTGTGTTAAAGTCTTAGGCACTCCAAGAAAAAGTTTAACGCCATTTATCTAGGCGGTGACTGTATATTTGCTTAGAAATAAAAAACACAATTTGACATTAGAATATAATAAACAGAATGAGTAATGCAAAAAGAAGTAAAAATAATTTCTTCAGAATATTATTGATATCTGCGTCAAAGGCTCGAACAACACAAGTTTGGTTCCCAAACCTCTCCATCGAATGCACCCCAGACATAAAACTTAAGTAAGTAGTTAATTCACTTTATGAGGTATTGATCAGCCAAACAAGGCACACTCCTAACTGAGCTCCACAAGTACATGGGTACGTTGGATGGTAACTGCAAATTCTTGGGTGATACAAAATAATGTGCAATCTGATATATTTTGGCCAACGAGAAGTCAGTTTAACTTTACAGGTATAGACGCAGACAGTCTCAGGGGCAGGAATGCAAATATGAACAGGGATCTTTAATACACAGGCAAGAGGTGTCAATGGAAACACTTGGCTCTGCCCTAAACATGGAATGAACTATATTGGTACAGGAAGAAGGGACTTAAGGACTAGAAAAGCAATCAAGAAACAGTAACACAGCCAGAGAACTCAAAAACGGTCAACTAACACTCGACAGGGAACAAGAGCAGGACGCTAACTTATACTATAGGGAGAGAACGCACGTGGAACGCACGAGGGTAATCAGGGCACAATCATTGCAATTAGGAAACACGGTAGGAATATATGACGGGTAAACACGAGACCGCGGTCAGTACTCTAGGGATTGGGAGAGCCCGAACCTCAGCACTGATGTTACGATGATTTGAATGTAATGTTTCTTGTCTGCCTCAGAGTTTTGCAGAGTATTGAACATGCTTTACATGTCTTCATCTCTGCGGCCCTGTCAATGACGAACCCATTTGTACGCCTTCTTACGGCCCTTACTAGAAAATATTTGCAGTTGGTACGTATCTGCATCATGCTGTTAGCTCACAAGCGAACTGCCACCAAACATTTTCCAGCTCAACTGAAGCTACTAGACTAATTTTGTCCTTGGCAACTTGACATTAACTGTCAAAGAGAGAAACACTCACCTTTTCTTTATCTTTGGACTGTCAACACTGTCGAGAACAACTGGCAGTCGTCACGGCCCGTTCCCAAAGGGAACGCTAAACTGTTAACATTGATGCTGTTCCAGCCGTACAGCTACACCCCATTCCCACACTTTCTGGTGTGTTCCAAGCTCTTATGAACTTTCCTGTGTATAGCGCCATTCCAGAAGTGTATGAACAAATGATATCTTGAAAAACATCATTTTGCTCTTGCAATGAGTCACTGAATTTCTCTAACCACGGTACTGGGACTCACTCCAAATCGTGCTTCTAAATTAGACTTTGAATGATACATAATCTTTTTTAATGCATCCCAGGTCCTTGAGGTTTCTTATTTTAGATATTACAGTGGGAAAAGTGTTACTTGTGTGAACTCAGCTTTATGAAAGAAGACTAGCAAGACTTTTTTTTTTGCCATGTTATTATTTTGTAAACGTTGGAAGCTTGGAAAACGACTAGCTCCTGTGGTATTCTGAATCAGCCTATGTTAGAGGCATGAGATATTAGAGGCCAAAAATGAAATATCACTGTGATGCACTCGGATGCGGTTCATGCTCGGTGCTGTATTACATGTGAAGGGTTATCACCGTGTACAGGATCATATACCTGCATGGAGGTTCTGCTGAAGATTTACTAACAGCATATTCGCGCTCGTGAAATGCAACTGAATCCAGTGGAAGCTGTGGGCCATTTCTTCTATAAATTTATAATGGATTTAAAATATTAAATCTGCCGTCAATATCTAGAACCGGGCACCCAGTACTGGGTCAGTGTCAGAATGAAGCACAGCTCAGGAAATAGAGAAATCCAATCTGCACATGAGCTCAACATGCAAAGTGGGCGTGTCACCGACTGCATGGCAATGGCACGTAATGAACAACAGAAGATCCCTGGGTATTCAACAGAAACAGAGGAGGCGATGTGCTGAGCATTAATGCACAGTAAAAGAGAAGGACATCTGTGAACTTAACTCATGGACGTGATTGAGATCAAACATACCTGAGGAGCTGCACGGCATATGGGCATAGAGAAGCTTCTGGAAATGAGGAAGGATAAGCATTTTCAAAATAAGTGGCCTCTTAAAGTGTAACAGTTAGCGGATGTCCTGTTACTCAGTCGTTA
This sequence comes from Gymnarchus niloticus, assembly GCA_009936485.2. Taxonomy (NCBI): domain Eukaryota; kingdom Metazoa; phylum Chordata; class Actinopteri; order Osteoglossiformes; family Gymnarchidae; genus Gymnarchus; species Gymnarchus niloticus. The sequence goes on from JAACJT020000086.1 coordinate 2,116,191, forward strand.
ATTGGCCAGTGTTATTCTGAGATTCACATGATGCTGAACAGCCTGTCTAGTTATTCCTGAATTGCAGCAGATAATCCAGATCTAGGCGGGGGTCGAGGATCAGCTCCCACTGATCTCAGCTCCATCCTACAGATCTCTACCTTTGCGTGAAGTGCGACAAACTTGTGGCGTCCTCGGACACACGTCCAGAAGATGACAGACGACAACAGAGGCTTTAAAGTCTGCTCCAGTACGTCTCCTTTCCAGCACGCATGTGGCTCGGTGTCGCACACATGGGTTACTGATTTGTACCTAACTCACACGGTGCATGCAGATCTGTAGATCTTAACAACTTCAAAAACACAGAGAGGGGGTCCGACGAAATGATTTTCTTATCAAAAACTCCAAGCTACACCCCCCCCCCAATACCTGCAACCGTAACATCAGGGAAAAAACGCACTGCATTGCAAATGATGCTTTAATATCCGTACCTTTCCTCAACAGTTCATATGCGATCATTACAGTTATTCAGCAACCAAATTCATACTCATTAAACCGAAAAGACCATAAAGGCTGTTAATTAATAGAATCAGGCGACAGTCATGCATTACTTTTACTGTAAAGCGGATTGCCTGGTGGGAGAGCATCAGTGCATCTGTCAAACCAGCAACAGTGTGTTTCTAACACTCTACCGCAGTGTAAGGACGAAGGGCTCCCTGTACTCCCGTGTCGAGGAGATCAGAGGACCACAGAACCAGTACACCAGGAGCAGTACACCAGAACCAGTACACCAGTATACCAGAACCAGTATACCAGTACACCAGCATACCAGAACCAGTATACCAGAACCAGTACACCAGTATACCAGAACCAGTATACCAGTACACCAGTATACCAGAACCGGTACACCAGAACCAGTATACCAGCTGGCGATGGGAGCGAGGCATCCCATTTTAAAGCAGCCATAAGACGAAATAAGGCACTACCCCCCGTACACTAGTTGCAGACTCCGCGATGGAGGAGCATCACTCCGTAGAATATGTTTAAATGTAGGACTTGTCGTCAGCCTTATTTCATCTCCTCAAGAATTGAGCATCACTGCGATTGCACCCTGGCCATCTGACTGAAGAACAAGGATAAAAGTTAACAGGGATGCAGCATACATAGCAATTAATAAGGCAGGGTAGATGGCAGGCGATCGGAGGAGAAGACTTGTCTTATGTAGCCCACATTATTGGCTAAAGGCTGTCACCCTACAGGGGGAAATTAATTTGGCAAGTAAATGTTTCTGTATTCAATAATCCGATTCTGCGCTCCTGAAGACACGGAGCATGAAAGGAGAGTCACGTCTGAGGAGAACCATCACCAAACTGTGTGACTTACCCACACCTCTATGCATGAGTTCCCACCACATGAGGAGCCATAAAGAAAAAGCAATCATCCTCTCCATATTTTGTAATAAATCCTTTAATTGCTCTCCATTCTTTGGCTGCTTGTCGTCCGCCACTCTAGAGATGGGAAATTAGGTGGTCCACACAAACTGCTCATCGTGCAATTCAAAGAGCCGGCGGAGAGTGTTATATCAAGACACATAAGTAATCGACTACGTCAAGAAGAATTGTTAAGCCGTGCACTGGTGTGTCCCCCCGACATTTGGCGAGTACTGTACACTTCATAATGCTGCTCTCTCCGTCTCTCTCCCTCTGTCTCTTTAACACATTCCGCACTCACACAATCCATCTACTGAATCGCACATCATGACTGTAATCCTTATTTTATTTCTTTCTTTCTCTCCCCTTTTTCCTGGCAATTTGAATTTCCAAGAGACATACGCTGTGGTTGCGATAGAAGGATCGCAATTAGAAAAAGATAAGTCTGATTAGTTGTTTTAGGACCCCCCCTTTTAATAATTTAAATTTGTAAATGTGGACGCTGTATATCTTCTATCAGTGTTAAGATGAATATTATGCAACCCATGAAAGGGTATTGTAATGTTAATTTTATGCGACCCATGAAAGGAACCGGACGGGGGGTGGGTGGGTGGGTGGGAACACACATACCCCCCAATATTTCAGTAAGGTATTTTTGACCCACACAAAAAAATAAGCTTGAGACATCAAAATTCATCTCTGATGGAGTTGTTTGACAGTCTCCTGTGTTTTTGACACCATTCATCAATCAGACTCCAAGATCCACCTGGACATCGTGTTGCTGGACTTTGGGGGTCCCAAGGGAAAACTGGCATGCTTCGGACAAAATAGGTCACGTTCGAACCCTTAGCCGTGACTCTGTGATGCACTGATGCTACCTGCTGGGTCAACACAGTCACTCAGTGCTGTTATAACTCCCATTGGTATGTAAACACACTGCAAAAATACACATGTACTATACATATTAATAAAACATGAATAAAAATCTATGGAACAGCATGCTAGCTGTGAAGAAAACATTACGCTCTCCCAATCTTCCCATAGAAAACGAGGCACAATGTAAGGATTTCTCACATCTTTGAAGATTTTGGTTTTAAACTCGGCACAGAGACGGGTTCTCCGACGAAAGGCGAAAATATATATATATAAAAAGCAACAGTTAGTGTTCTTGCACAAATCGCTGCTGTGCTTTCTTGGAGCCGTCCGTTTGTTGACTCAAAAGTCAAGCAGTTATAGAAGCTCAGTGGAAGCAGATCAGGGCTGAAAAGAGAACGACATACTTGACGGAAATCACGTTCCCTTTCATTGTTTTTCTCCCCCACCCAGCAGAGTTATCGCTCACCTGAGAGAACAGCCGCTTCAATATGGCCCAGAAAGGACCCCACACACATAGAGACGTGATCCTTCTATTAAGTGCCTTTGCTGGTGGGTTTTTTTAACAGAACCTGCTTACGTTGGACAGTATGAGCTGTTGATTAGAAAAAGCCCCAAACTCTTAAAAGACAACATGACTTTCAGCAGGATACCTCAACCCCTAGCTGAAATTTGTACCTGCTCATAACATTTTCGGCAGAGGGTTGATTCGTACACGGAGTGTGGTCAAGTGCTTCAAGGAGAACTCCGTTGTTATTAAGCATGCTTCAGCTCTTTCCACTAAGCAATGTACCTCATGGTTACAGTGGATTACCACCTCAGATGTAGCAAATGAGGTTCCATAACCTGTGGTGGTGGGGGGGAGAATCTCAAGCTACCAGTCATTGCTGGCGTTAGTCTCATTTAGGGCCAGCATTAATTGGTAGAGCAGGATACTTCCACCAACCACGAATTTTGAAGTCTCATTTATAGTGCCAGCCTTGATTGGTTAGTTCAGGGTGCTCCAACCCACAACAGGTTTTGAAACCTCATTTATCCCATCACTAATTACCACTACATAACCAGATCTCAGAATCCATAGTAGCTATAATAAAGCATAAAGACTAACTTGCCATGTAACTTGTCAGTCTTGTTTTAGTACCTGAGTTGCTGCTCCTGTGAAACATTTGTGTCTTTGGTCCTCCCTTGATCGCTGAGCTAAGTTTTTGCTGGTTCATTGGGGGAAGCTCGACATAATTTTGACTACATATAGGGCTAAAAAATTATGCCCTACTCCATTTTACTCATAACAGTCCATTTGTCTAAAGGGTTTGAAAATATCTATATTAATTTGCGGCTAATTTATAGAAAGTGCTTGAAATGGTTGCTGTTTCTAAATCAAAGAAACATGACAGCCACGCCCACCTTCGCACCCAGCCCATGACAACCACGCCCAGCACCCAGCCCACGACAGCCACGTCCACCCTCCCGCCCAGCACATGACAGCCACGCCTTTTCCCCAGATGGCACATTTTAAACTCACTTCTCTCTCTCCAGACATACCCCCAGTTGACCCTATTTATTCCCTACCAGTGATCAGTTCAGTCTGGATTAGCTGGTTTTTATTACCTAAGGCATCAGTAGGTATAGAGCTGGTCATCAATCACCATGGCAACTCGGGAACTCACCCAAAGTCACTAGCCCCGTCTTGTCCGTCATTCTCTTACAGCGTGCATGGATATTCAAGAAGTACTAATTTGTGTAGTATAGTGCAGATTTTATGAAAGCTAAATGGTTAAGTACTTCTGTGCGGCAGTAGGCAACTGAGATTAAATATTTGAGAAGAAATATTTCTTGTCTTTCAGTTGTCCTTGTTAATTTTATATGACACGAATTCAAGGTAGTAACAAAAAATGCATGCATCACATCTGCTGCAACAGCTGGGTGAAATCTGTTATACTGCCTAAAAAAATTTGTTTCTTTGAAGCTGGCATCCAGCTAGGCAAATTGGTGAGGCTAAATTACCCATTGTGTGAGTCTGTATTCTGCAGTGGATGTGAATTCTGTCCAGGCTGTACCCTATCCTGTGATAGACCCCCTGCATCCCGGGACTGGCCAACAGCACTGAAGATGCATATTAATTGAGAAAGGTTTTATTTGTCTATTAATAGGCCTAAAAATTAACTTCATGTAGTTTTCTTTTCTTACTGCTGTTTTTTTTTTTTTTTTTTCTGTGAGAGCCAAGTCAGAAAAGAACTCTTAGGACCCAAATGTATTTAATGCTCATGGTATTTAGTAGCCTCTGCTACAGTTTTCCCATATGCCACAGCAATGCAGCTGTGCATTAAAACCGCTTAAATAACAAGCAAACTAACATCTGTTGCAGCTAACACGGGTCAAAAAGATTTGATATAATTTGCATCATGCATCCATCATCTAACTCCCACTCAGGTTCCTCCGGAGGTCCGGAACCTGAACCCAGGAGGCGCTGGGCTCAAGGGTGAGGCACAGCAGGCTTGAGATGTCAGCCCACTGCGGGGAACATGCACGTGTACACTCAGTCATACACTACTGAGCGATTTCGAGACCAGAGGTGGAGTGGGAACTGCTTCCCATAGAGGTGTGAGTTTACAGTACTAAGTGTAGCCATTGGCATAAAAATAATTATTTCTGTTTCTCTTCCTCATGAGTAAGTTAAAGTAACCTTAGAAAGTACTGGAAAAATATGCCTGACAGTATTTTTGTCATTTATATAATACGGCAATAAAGCCAATAAAAATGACTAAAATAACTTCATAACTTGGGAAATAACTTGGCAGTCAGATATATCATGACTGACATCCATATAAAGTGTTTTTCATCCATACTGCGTTATCCTATTCAGGGCCATGGAGCCTATCCCATGCAGCCTAGGGCACAAACACACACTAAGGACAATTTAGACAAGCCAGTTAGCCTGCAATGCATGTTTTCAGACTGTGGGAGAAAGCTGGACTATCTAGAGGAAACCTGTAAGGTATGGGGAAAATGTGAAAACCCTACATACACAGAGCCAAGGGGGGGATTTGAGCACACAACCGAGAAGGCACAAGGCAACAGGGCTAACCACCGAACCACCATGCACCCCGAAGGTTTGCCCATTTATTTAAAACAAGTACTCTTACCATTTCATTAATATGACTATGGCCATCCACCCATTTTCCAAACTGCTTATCCTATACAAGGTTGCAGGGGGCCTGGATCCAATCCCAGGCAGCTTGGGGCACAAGGCAGGGGACACCCTGGATGGGGTGCCAACTCATGACAGGGCACAGTCACACACTATGGGCAAATTTAGTAATGCCAAATGTGCATTCTTTAATAACTTTTGAGTCTTACATGTTCTAAAGAAAATGTTAACTTACACCCTTCAGACTTCAATAGCTCACAAATATCAATGCAAGGCATTGTGGGCCGTGAAATAAACATATTTTTTGGTCTATTACACAATTCAACACAGTGTGCTGTTATTTTGTCTGTCTTTCCACCTTCTGTAACACTTATCTGGTACAGACTTGCTTTGAGTTTGGAGCCTACCCCAGGCAGCACCGGGGGTGAGGCAGGGGCCAGCCTCTCCCTAGTACATCACAGAGTACACACTCACTTAGAGAAGTCTAACCTAGCCACACGTGTTTAGACTGTGGGAGGAATCATATGTGCCCATAAGAAACCCATGCAAACCTAGGAAAAAACATGCAGACTCTACACATACAGTATGAGTGCATGAATCGAACCCACAACCCTGGGTTGAGGCTACAGTGCTACCAGCTGAGGAGCCATGTTTTTACCTCGGTGTAATTAATTACCATTGAGTAATTCAATGAATAATTCCACCAAATTTGATCTGACACAGAGTATATGGGGAAGTTGTTAAACACATCTTTAAAGAGGGCTTTCAGATGAGGAGATGACAAACCCCCACAAACTCACCAGTGCAGAGAAAATTGAAAATTACTTACTGACCTTAGTAATAATTACAATTTTAATTAACCAGCAAAAATGTATTTACAATAAAACATCTGCACCAATGCTGTATGGGGTATTGCTTCAGGTCTCAGGAGCAGTGATCCACTATAATCGTACCAAGTACAACCTCATGCAATAGTTTTAAAACAGACTGGTATCATTTCGACATCAAACATTTTATCTAAAGAAATTTACAATTAACCATTTGTAAAGCTGGATATTTTATCAGAGCAATTAAGACTAAGTACCATTCCCGAGGGTAGCACAATGGGACTCTGGGGATTTAGGTACCAAATGTAAGGCAATAGCCTTAACTGCTATGCCCCCTGCTGGCTATATAATACAGATTCCTTTATTAACAGTTTGATCTTGTTTAAATCTTTGGTCAGAGTTTGAAAGCATATTTTGATTTTCCATATCAGCAAAGCCATACATTATCTATGCCGGTCGTGTCTGGTCTCTCTGATGCAAGACACATCCTCCACCACAGTCCTCAGTGTAATCCAATTTGCCATCACTTGCAAATGTGCCCCCAGAAGGATAGATAAGAACCATCACTTGGGAAATCTCTAGATTCCCTTCACTTGTTTCATTTCTAAAATTGGCCTCTGCTCCCCATTGATGATGGGAGGATTTGAAAGTCAACCCAGAGGAGAAGTTATTAAAACGGCCGGGATAAAAATCTGAATTCGCTCACATGAACCCGACCGGCTGCAGGGACACCAAATGAGATCAAAATGTTAAAATGCGCAGAGTCTCTACTTATTAAAGAGCAACAAATGTCTTTTTCACATGAGAAGACAGTTATGGAATGGTTCCCTATTAAGCGTTTTGTGAAAAATTAAGCCTTTACATATATGGGGACAGTGAAAGAGAGTAACGGTCTACTGATTAGTAAACATGCCCCACGTAGATACAAGGCATTGGCAATGAGCCGTACGCGTCGACTAGACCCTAACAATTATCGCATGTCATTCTCACGACATTACTGGGTCCAGCAACGTCGGCAGGAATCAGTCATGATACCAAACAGCCTTATGCTTTATTAGGACCAAAGGCAATCATGTATAATTTCCAACCTTGATCTGAGTATTGACCTATTCAAGTTATTAATCCAGCAATATTTACTGCACGTCAAGCATGAAGTTTAACTGCGCGCATTTTCTGACCCTGTCAGAATTCCTCCTGGTGTCGACGACATCATTCAAAGAACTTTGCACTCTTACATTAATTTCCGTACTAATTAGACACTAATTGGAAGCGATAGTAAATGCTATTAACGACTGTCTGCGTGGCACGTATAAAAACAGCTCACGCAGCATGGCCATGAAACACGTGTAGTAGGTTCTGTTTTAAAGGAAGTGACTTTAACAAGGTTATGAGTCATAGGGCTGAAGAACTAGGCGGAGATGTACTTGTCTCTGTCAGACACAGGTACGTTGTATAGTGCATCGAGCTGGATAAGGATGTATTACCCGGGCTAGGAGGTACCGTGGCTGTTATAACTTCCTGAAACAAAGGACACAAAAAATATTTCCAGCTGAGTACTTTGGAAGTTCTTTTCAGATTAAAAGCAAAAGTGATGTGAATGTATCTGATCAAAGCCGCAATGATCTGGAGAAGGCCTGAAAAAAAATGTGCTAGGCACGCTGGGAATTTTCTTAGGCTGAAATGAGGTGTATTGACATGCTGTGTTTCATTGCGGTATCGGTTATTTTGGTGAGGGGAGGCCGGCATTGCCCCATTCCAGCTCCACGCTTGTGAACCCAGGTGACTCTGATTTGCCTTTTGTGTGACAGACCGTGTGTCAGTGCTGTATGATGGGCTGGCATCTAGTCCCATGGCTCCCCGTGCAGACCCTGACCAGTGCAACTATCCATTAATCAACACGAAGCTCTTTACTGATTCTGCTACAGTTAGAGATCAGGGCTGAAAAGAAGACTGCCCTACCTGAAATCACTCTCCCTTTCCGTCGTCGTTTACGCCCAGCAGAGTAATCGCTCATCTGAGAGAACAGCTGCTCTGTGATTTTTTTTAACGGCTCAGAAACGGCCCTGGACGTGCAAGATATTTGAGATGGGAATCTTTTACGATTTTGTTTTTTTTTTTTTTTGCCGCTGAAGCAATTTCGAACCGGATCTGCCTATGGAAGACAGACTAGGTAGATCAGCAAGAATTAAACTCTTAAAACATGATGCGACTGTAAGCGGCACAGCTTAAACACCAGGCACCGCCTTGGTCTTTGCCTCACAGAGTTAAATTTCATGTGAAATTTGATTACATCTAAGAAATATGCCCAGTTTGTTTCACTGTGATACTGAAATTGCCAGCATTTGGAAGCCTGCTATTACAGACAGCAATTTACATGCTACTTGAAAAGCAATAAGTCTGTGGACAGAGATGGTAAAATGTAATAAGAAACTCTCTCTTTTGATCATGGATTTTCACTGCATCCATACAGGCAGTGCACCAGACAGATTCCATCATATTTTAGAATGTAATACATTTATCCAAGAATTACAATTTAAAAATATCTATTAATTTCACTTTTATTTCATTCAGATACATTTACATCACAAGGAAACATTTTTTAAACAACGTGAAAATTTCTTTATTTAATCTTTTAAAATATATTTGAAACATACACTCATCCACCTGCCATTTCATTAGGTACACCGTGTTAGTACCAAGTTGGACCACCTCTGGCCTTCAGAACTGCCTTAATTCTTCATGG
>JAACJT020000086.1:2127543-2147356 GCA_009936485.2 Gymnarchus niloticus
TTTGTTTCTAAAACACGACTCGTCACCTCCCCCCCCCTCTCCTCCCCCCCTCCCCCCCCCGCCCCCCGGCGACTGGGGGGGGGGGGGGGGGGGGGGGGGGGGGGGGGCTGGAGCCTATCCAATGCAGCGTTAAGGCACAAGGACGGGGTTGTCAACTAACATATTTGCACACTAGTGACAACTGAGCCATGCCGATTAACCTACAACACGTCTTTGGACCACAGGAGGAAACCAGAATACCTGGAGGAAACCCGTGAGGAACATGGAAACACCACGCACACAGAGACGGAGCTCGAACCCCCAACCGTGGAGGTGCGAAGTGGCAACACTCAGTCACTGTGGCCCCCTCCTCGGCTGTTTCCTCTCCAGGACAATGAGAGTAAAAAACCGAGGAGGTCTGTACAAGAAAACAAAATGACCAATACATCGTAAAAATAATTAAAATAAGAAACCGCTAGAAGAACAGAAACAACTTCTAGCTAGCAAAGCTGATCGCATGTTCTGGCTCAGGAGTCGCTCATTTATATTCATGACTAACGATCACACTCTTCAGGCCCATCGGCATTTTCATCCTGCAGTGCCTAAAACATAATTTGTACTCGACCGGTCGAACGAAGGTAGCCATTTAACGGTCGGGTCTGCAAAGTGGTGGGACATGTGGACTGGGTGAGCCGGGTTTCTCCTCACATTATCTACAAATCAACTCACTATGGAGACAGATTTTTATGTGGGACACAGTCTCTTTATTTTACAGCAAAATGACTCAGTGGAAGTGAAACTATTAGCATTAAGTACCTGAAACAAACTAGAAAATTCCGAACCCTGCTCGAGTTTCCCTTAATACTGCAACCCTCTTCGTTTATTCCGGAGCCAAACAAAATCACAGCTTCGTTCACATGTTTATTTTACTCTGATTGGGTTTGGGGTGGTAAAGAAATCGGGACAAGGGGTACGAGAAGAGATCTGCTTGACTCCTGCGAATGTATAGGAGGGTGCAGTAATTTGTCAGCCAGAGTGTACTGTTGGCTCTAAAATGCCATGCTCCTCTTCACCAAGGTTTACCGTCGGCATAGAAGATGTTTGATAAAGCAGCATGACTGCTGCAGCACCCTGCCATTATTCCCAGTGATAAATGCAGGGACGCATGCTGTGGATGGTGGATTGGCAGTGCAGTCCTGAGCAGCCCTGAAATACTACTTCCCATTGGTTTATAGAATCTCCCAGCCCCGCCCCCCACCCCCAACGTTACAGTTGGTTTTAAATACGTACACAGGGAAGCACGATTCCTATAGGAGAGACATCCCTGCAGATACAGCATTCTGTGAGCATGTCCAAAGCTGCAAGGGAAGTCAGTGGGGATGAAACAGATGTGGACATCACTGTTGGGGGCCCTTGGGCAGAGTGGGCTTCAGCCACAAGGCTCCTGCAGCACCTTTGTACCCTGCCACCAATGGGAGCCTTAAGCTTCGGTCACATGACTCCCACTGCCCCCTGTCCATCAGACCGTTAGAGGGAGCTGCCACACCATCAGCGTGCTCTCGGCCGCCTCGGCGCTGTCCGGCTGCCCCGCCGCCTGCAGCCGCCGGAATCCCCGCCCCCCAGAGATGACGGCGGCTGAGGTGACCTTCTCCCTCCGGCAGCCGTCCCGGGCAGAGGTGCGTCCTCGCACCCACACCTCAGGGTCATCGCTCAGCTCGTAGATGGACCCGTCCTCCGGCCCGTGCTCCAGGGACTCCAGCGAGGAGTCGGAAGATCCGTCGGGCCGTGCTGAGAGCAGCTTCCCCGGGAGCTGAGCCGTGGATCGGAGCCGGTACTGCAGCAGGATGCCCTTCGACTTGGACTCCCGCAGGGGGGAGCTGTTGCCCTGCTGCAGGGATTCCTGCGACGAGGAGTCCAGCCGCTCCTCCCCCCCGCTAGCGGAGTCCTGCCCATCCACATCCAAGTCCCGCTTTAGCAGTTCTGGGGACAGGATGCTGCTAGTGGCCACCAGGAAGTCCACTGGGCCTCTATGCGCATTCAGGGATGTCATTCCCTTCCCTGCACATGCAGAAACAAGGCTCTCAGTTTACAATCCAGGCACTTCCGAAGAGGAACATCAGTGCCTCAAGGAACAGCATGGTTTCTAATAAAGAATAGGCCCCGCCCCCTTTAATCTCACAGTACAGCCCCGCATGAACCGTCCGACACCTTTTGTGCGTCGTGTTAAGTGCACATGTGGTGACATCAGCGAATGCATACTTCCTCCCAAATCTCGGATAGTTTAGGGTGTATCGTGTTGAAGTCACACACGCCAAGACACGCACACTATGCCACTGATCACCTGTTATTTTGGGGATGCCCTCCAGTTTTGGCACAGGCAGCGTGACGATGACGCCCTGTGCCGTGCCCACCCACAGCAGCCCCTGGAAGATCAGCAAGCTGGTCACACGCACCGCCTCTGAACCTGGGGAGGGGCGGAGATCCAGATGTCACACTCCGGCTCTGAGCACCCAGGTGCCACTAGAGACGTTTAACCCCTTTGCCGTTTTAGTTTAACCCCTTTGCCTTCCATTGTGATAATTAGCACAGAAGATGGCTTTTCCCGCACATGTTGCATTTCTGCGGCGACATTTGTGGCTGTTTTAGATTGTGAGGACACTCACGCTTGTCATGAGATTCGAGGGAAGCGAAAGAGATTTTCACCCAGTTTTCCCGATTTCAGTGGGTACGATGCCACTGGGGTATTATCCTGTACTAGTAAAACCTGGAATTAAATCCAGGCCAGGGAGTGCCCCGGCCTTGTGCCCTATGCTGCCAGGAATTGGCTGAAAGTCCTCCACGACCCTGGCCAAAATATGTGATTAAATGGATGGATGGATAGATGGATGGATGGATGGATGGATGGATGGATGGATGGATGGAAACTCATCAGTCCCAATCCTAAGCTATACCCTCTCTTTATCTGTCCATTATCAGTAACTACTTGACCATTTATAGCCTAGGCACTGCAAATCTGTCCAGAAAAGCAGATGGCACAAGGTGGGGGGGGTACGGCAGAGCGGCCCATCCCATGCTGGTCACTAATCCATCTGAACAAGCACTCCAAATGTGGGACGAAGCCCATCCTAAAATTTAATCATAACATAGCCTCAAAGCCAGGCCCCGATTTAACCCAGCAAAGCCAGAGTCGTGAGGCAAGAGCAATAGGGGCAGAGGTGCCATGCCGTTCGAGATTTATTTAAATGTACCAGTCGTGCTAATGTAAGCCGTCTCCTGGGTCATGTAGAGGCGAGGCAGACAGCACTGTTTGCTAAGGTTATTATGGTATGGGTGAGGCTACTGCTGTTCAAAGCTCATCAATATTTCTGCTTTTCATCCATTTACTTGGGTGGATCGACACGCAGAGGAAACAGGTTTGCCGATGAATATTTTATCAGCCGTCGAGGGCAGGGATGGTGCAGAGTGCAGATATGTGTAACATCGATTCACAGATGGAGAATGAAAGAGTGAAACATATAAACGATGGGAGAAGGTTGAAATCTCAGCTCCAGTCGGAGGAAAAATGTTTCTATAGCAACCCCTTCTAATAACCCCCTGTCTGAAAAACTTTGTCTCCAACGACATACGGCTTCTTGGAGATCTGCTCCCTTTAAAACTCCCTCCCTTTAACTAACGCTCTCTACTTCTGTCATAATTTCTCCAGGTCTTAATATTCATCCTCGCTCAGGTTTGAGGACAAAATGACCAGGCTGAGTACAAAAACCATGGTAAAGTACTCCAAATGGAGCAGAAAACGCATACCAAGAATTTTCAGTCAAGGCACATCACTCTAGTCACTGATTTTGTGACTTGATCCATTTTTTCCCCTTTGATTTAATCGCAAAATCTATTTTTTCCCTCTCTATGGATAGAGCAAATTATCCCTGAGGGGAAGCAAGAGAAGATTGCATTTTTTCTTTTTTTTGTGCCTTCGCCATTAGATTTGTTTTGTCTTGAGGCTCTCCGGCGGCCGGCTCCTTCTCCCATCAGCGGCGACTTGCCTGGATTTAGGAAGGCGGAGCGTGCGGAGATGTTGATCTCCTGCAGGTGCTCCAGCGTCTCCGTGTGAAAGAGGCGGATGGAGGAGCCCTCGGAAAACGCCATCCAGACGCCGCCCCCTGCCTGTGCCATATGTGTCACGCTCACCCTCGCGTCCGGATGCGCCTCGAAGCTCTGAGGGGAGAAGGCGAGCAGTAATGTAAGCGGCGCAAAGGACGCATCGTCCCGGAAACGTGTGGCTCCGGCTCCACGGCCCACAGGTGAACCTTTGAAACCCCTGGCCATTTTCAGCTGGTTCTACCTTACGCTGATCAGTGCCTTCGTGTAAAATTACCAGTAATCAATGTCTCTTTGAGGCATGCATCATCAAAGGAATGGTGTCTGGTCACCAGAAGCATTGGTTCAACGTTTAAATAAGGTTGACAATCTGCTACATACTATCATCAGCTATCTACGTCTAACTCAGTTACCGATCAGAAGGGCCACCTGCTGACAAATTAACCAGCAATCTGCTGGAATAGCTAAATATCATGTCAAACTGTTTATGATGATGCCAGCGCTCACCTCGATTTCTTTTGCATTATTGGGGCAACGATATAAAATCAAGAGGGTATTAAAATATTATGCCCACAACCTCACACCTGCGTATGTTCCGGGAAGAAATGCATTGATGCAAATGTGCACTCCAGCAAGCGCTCTGGGAGCTGGTCCTGCGTACAGCACACGGTTTGGGAAGGGTGGGGGCTGGATTTACCGACACGTCGCTGGAGCACAACGCAAACAAAAGAAAAGCAGGCACGTGCTAATTGCAGATTATTTACTAGGGAAGCGAGGGGCCGTAAGTTTTTTTTTGGTCAACGGTCGGCTCATGATACGAGGAGCGGATTGTCACAAAATGACAATGTAACGTGATCTCTCAGATCTGACAGCGGACCTGCTTGGCGTGTGGGGTGTCTCTTTAATGCTTTGATTTCCGCTCATAGGTGGCATTAAAGATACGTCTCATCGTATCTGAAAAGGCTCTGCCGTACCAAAGAAATACCTCACTGAGCAGCAGTGGCACTCCTGCTTTGAATAAAGCAGCGTTCTGTCCTTAAAATTCAGAATATAATATTTAAAAAAAAAAGAGAGAAACTTTTATTCCGTTCATGTCTGCTCTGGATATTTTACCAGAGCAATTCAGATTAATTGCCTCACATAAGGGCATAACAGGCAGAGCCCTGACTACACAGTCGTCAATAATTCACGCAAACTGCCTCTTCTGTTGTCTTAATTTCACCATTTACATAAAACTTTAATCCAGCATAACAGCTGTATTTGCTGTTGTAACCACGGTAGCTGAAGTCAGACCCTCTACGGACCCAAACCAGTAACCATCTGCTACGAGGCCCGATTCTTCACCGTGACATTACACGACCCTATCTTGAGAAGGCGTGCTACACTTAAGGGGGATTTTGGGTGTCACATCATCAACTACTGGACGGGATAACACAAGCGGAGCCGACCTAGAGAGCTGCAGCGCAGAGATGGATCGTGATGCGCGGGGGAGCGCGGGAAGCCTCCGTTTTGCCTTTGCCGCGGGGCGTTTGGGCTAGCGCGGAAGGAGCCCCTTTGATTATTCCCCGTTTCATGTTCAGTTCAGCTTGACTGAAACGTAAGCGACACTCATTTGGTTTCGATGCAGGAAAACCGGCCGGCTGATCGCGGTGGACAGGAAGTAGATGTTCTCAGACAACACTTCATTTATAACTGCCTGCTACATGCTTGGCAGGAACATTCTTTAATCTTCTCAGGATGGCCTTCAAAATCCGTCTCAGATATAAAACTTCGAGTGGTCTGACCACTGTTTTATTGATGCCTACGGTCTGGGCTGCATTCTTAGACTGCAGAATGAAAGGCTTCTTGTATTTACTTGGATTGATAAAGTAACTGCTGGTGGTAAAGCCTTCAGCTTTTGGAACCATCAAGGCTAAGGAACCGTATCCCCGTTCTCTTTAGGGTTCCGCTCTCCGTTTCAGCATTTGAATGCAGACTGAAGCCCAGCTGTTTCGGTGTAACTTATCCCCACCTATTTTGATCCAGTTTACCTTAAATAAGCCCGCTGTTACTGGTGGGTGTGCTGTCCCATGCTCGTCAGAGACGTCCATCATCTTGCAGGATTAGTACTGAGCCACTGCATGATTCATTCCTCCACCCCATGCCCGGACGTCTCTGTGCCCGAGGCGAAAGTCGAAGACGCGTTAGCTCCAGGTCTGTTGCTTCGACTTGCAGCAGATTCAGAGCCTTCATATGTCGGCCTGCTCCATGCCAAGTACCACTGCCTGCCCAGTGGAAGCCCGATGTTCCACTCACGGCTGACGCACTGATTTCTGACAAGCATGAGACTGAGATGTCCGGGCAAGCTACTTAGATCCCTAACTACCATAATATAGCTTTCCTCTCCTTGTTTTTCTGGCTTGTTCCACTTAATACGGGACAATATTAACCACTATTGCAATGTCCGAAAATGATGTTGCTCTTGACAAACCCTGATGGAGTGGGCAGTACGTAAATGTAAACTGAATTAAACTGAATAAACCTGCCCGGTTAATTTAGGGACACATACCTTGTTAAGGGGACAAAATAACATTAGAACAAAATAAAAAGAAAAGCTAAGACAGTGGGCATCCCCAGGATAATGTAAGGGTTCCTCTGGAGGAGAACATTTTCAATGAGATCCTTAGCTTTCCTGTTCTATCTCTGCTGGATTCAAGCAAAAGCACCACAACGCAGATATTCCCCTACACACGTGACTCAGCTCTTAGACCTGCCCTGTGAGAATTCATCTGCCAAAGCCTCGCACGAGGCTCAAGGCCCAGCAAGATCTAAAGAGTCTCGCCGGAGTCATGTGACGTGTACGCCACACACGTCACTTACACCCTCCAGAGATCCACTTTATGGAAGAGAAACACACTGATCACACTGCACTTCTGCCCGACCCTCCACACGACACCCTGACAAGTTATGTCACGGTACCGAAAAGGACCCAAGTACGCGATATGTCTCATTACACAGGGCAACAGAATCGGGGTCTGTCAGCATTTAAGAGGACGTCCGTCAGTATGGACACATGCGAGAAGGAATGACAGGCAGGATTCTGACAGATCGTCCGCACTTAAAAAAACACAAAGGCTCATTTTGAGGAGCGGTGACGCGCAATCGTCCTCGGGGAGCGATCAAAGGCGAGCGTCCCTCAAACCGGCTCCCGTGCCGCGTTCGAAAACAGAAGGGCAGCTCGTTCTGCCTGCGGACGTTCTCCTCCGGAAGCTCTGTCACAACTCGGCGCACGAGCCCACCGCCGCATTCGTCTACGTGCATAAAGCCTGGCGCCGAGGAGCCCGCAGTGGGCTGATGTGACAGGCGTGACACATTTACCTCCCACATGACACTGGCAGCCACACGTTCGGCTAAAAGTGCCGTCAGAGAAAAGCCTGCCAAGGTAACCACAGCTCTCAAACGCAATTAAGAGACTTTCAGTCCGTGGCGGCAGACTGGGTACTCTCTCCCGCCGCTACCCCTGGCTTGGCCGTCGGTGACGCCTCTCCCTCCACGCAGATCATGAAGACTTCACGCGGAAATGTGACGCCGGAGAACAGATTGCGTTACAAGATTATTACCCCCGCAGAACAGTCACGGGGGCTGAAAGTCAGTGTGATGAAAGAGATGGAAGTCGGTCTGGTGGTGATAACGGAAGTACTTAGTATTATCTGGGTAAACAAAAATATGTTTGTAACAACAATGATCTGTACGGTATTTGCTGAGCTGAGATCACTCTTTGTTCTGTGGCGAAATGGCCAGTCGTGGCTCGTTACTGGCCAAACTTTGGACGATTTTGCTCAAAGTCCAGTCAGCTTTTAGATACCTCCCATCAGCCATTTATACAGCTGAGAAAAAATTCTGACAATTGCAGTCAAATTTTTAAAACCCAGCCATCACTACTGGGGTACTACAGAATTTGCATGATTTTCCCTTAATTCTTCATACGAACGAAATTAAGTGTGTATGTTCCGATGGATTCAACCCGAATTGAACAGACATTATCACGTAAAAAAAAATTCGCACCTCAAGCAAAAATAGAAACTGCCTAGCACACACATTTTGTTCTGCACCCAAACCTTTTTGAACTAATGAAGAAATCAGCTTGCATCAGTCAGACGTTGTGATGTAAACAGAGGCACTAAAATCGAGGGTGGAGGGTTAGTCTAAATGGCTAAAGGCTTCAGAGCATACGTGTGGCAGGCATTGATTATAGAGCGAAAAAAGATCATCTTAAAACAAGAGGATACTGCCTGACGTAAGAGTGGCTTAAAGGGTTAAGTCCCTCCGTCAAAGAAACCTGCCGTACCACATCTGTGATGTTAGCCAGCTGGCTTCTTTAACCACTGTGTCGTTGCTCCTCCAGTAATTGGCTTCCGCTGACCCTTCTGCTTACCCGAGTGTCCAGGCCAGAGCCATCGATGACAGTGACCCGGTTGGCACAGCTTGCCCAGATGCAATCCTCCAGTGCCAGGAGAGCGCGGACCGACTCTGAACCCACGGAAACCTGCCTGCACGACTCCGGATCCCAGAGTTCGTCTGGAAACCAAGGACAAGTCTTTCAGCTCGGACAAGTTTCCACTTAATACTCCACGGTGCTTGAAAATGTTCCCTTCCTACTACTTAAAGCCTGAATTTCTCTCTAAGGTTTCTGAGAAATGCCTCTGCAAAATTTTGCCTGAGTTGGCACATAACCATACCAATGATACAATTTTTCATTTTCCTGGGTTTTCAAGGTCCTTTTCTTTTAATCTAGAGAAAGTGCACCCATGCCAGTCATCACGAAACACATTATAAAAGACGAGTCACAGTCCTTTAAAATCGTGTTTCAGGCATTGAAATTTCAGAAAATGCAACACAGAAAGCTCCTAGTAAGATTTTCAGCAATCTAATTCTTTTAAAACATTTTACTACGCCATGCAAAACTGTAATTGTAAACTGTTTACTGATATTAATTATCTCATCATTACCTAATTTTTTTACCTGTTTCTTTGAAAGCTGCAGTTATGTTTAAAAAAATAAAATTAATGTCAGTCATGAAGGCGGAATCCATTTTGAACTGCCTGTTGTAGAAATAATAACGAGTTATAGATTTTTCTCTTTATAGACACAAAGTTTAATCCGACTCACGAAGTGTCCAGAGACAAAAATACTGCTTTTGTAACAGATGCCATAAAATCTCACCTCCCTTATTTCCCCTTTTCAATCCTGTTGTCGTGTTGGCTCTTTCACAGGTCACAAACTTACTTTTACAAAGATACGCTGATGTTTCTAACCGTTAAATGGGTTTATAATATTTATTATGCTCAAGCAAAGTGCATAAAATAGTTTCAATACTACTATGTGATAATTTCACAAGTCATTATTCATTAAAATAATGTGACAAGAATGAAAAAAACAGCAGCAGCTATTGTTTTAAGGAGGTTTGAACCTAAAATCGTCACATGGAAATTCCTGTGTAACACACTCACTCTCACACACACACACACACACACACACACACCAATGTGTACACTTTCAGGATGAGGGTTTGAACCTACATTCAGCAGGGTGCCAGTCACTCTCACATGGCTCTACATGTTACAGCATCAAACTGAAGGTCTTGCTGGGTACCCGAGCAGAGTCTCACCTGGCTTCTTCCGTTTATAAACCGCGACCCGTCCATCCGCCAGGCCGGCAAATAGACGGTCGTACAGGTGTCTGAGGCACAGAACCGGGCACGCCTCCGGGTCACGGAACATCAGCAGGCACTGTACAGTGGCATCCATACTGGCGTACACTAGGATTCTGGGAAACGTCGCACGGGAAAAAGGATAAGGTAATTCTCCCGTATGTGGAATGACCTATGAAATGTAGGCACACCATAGCTGAATTTAAAGTAAACATTTCTTTGCTTTAATCAAAGGTGAAGTTTAATTCAGCTGTTAACGGAACATTACATCATTCATCCGCACTTCTGATTAGCATGCCGAACATGATTACCATACTGGGAGCTCCTTTGACTGATGGGGAGATCTATTTAACTGACCTAAATGTGTTGACACCACCATTTCCCACAATGCAATGCTCACCCACTCATTCCTAATTGCATATGGCACACAGAATGGCTCCAGAATATTTTTTTTTCCTCCTGGATTCGTCTTTGAAGCTTCCATTCCCATCTCTTTCGTTGTTTTTAAACTTGCATGGCACCAATTGTTCTCAAGTGTAAACTGATATCTATGTAGGGTGCACTGGAACAGCGTCCTACCGAACGGGAACGGTGCGAGACGACAATGCACTGAATTTTGCTAGACTGGCAGAATTTTCACTTCTCTAACCTGCCATCTTGGAGCCCCACACAAATGGCGCTGCCGATCCGGAATGGGCTTTCACTGATTCCCTCCTCACCCTTGTCCGGCTGACCAAGCTCCGAAACGTACTCCAGACACAGGACTGGTGCGCCCACCTGGAAGGACTTCACCATACGTGGGGTGGGCCTGTTAAAGGAGAAGATCTCCACTTGGCCCTGGTTGGTGGGTCCCCCGCTGGCCACCTGCGCATAACCAATGGGAGACAAGCTCAGCTAATGACTGCAATGATGTGGATGAGCCAGCTATTCTCATTGGGTGATTCTGCAGTCTTTCAGCAAAATCAGCCAATAAGAACAGCTGGCTGGCCCTTCTTCAGATCTCATTTGCCAAGGAAAGCATCCCACTTATCAATTTCCCTTAGCTTTACTTACCTTTTTGCTTATACGAAATTTACATATCGGGACAGAAAAGAAGAGCTTAAGTATACCCTCCAACTGAATCCATCCGCTCAGATCTTTGCAATGCGTGCTCGATAAAAAAATCTATGCTTAAGAGAAGATCTGTGTTGATACTTTGGACATCCCACTCATTTACTGAGAAATTCACTTTTTAAAGGAGGAGTTAATATTTGCTTGGCCTGTTCGCAGTAGACCATTCAGATTTTTGTGGCTATGTTTAAGCTATGGATTAAGGTTTGCACAGTTAATCCTTGCGAACAAAGACAACAGACTGACTTTAATAATGGAGCAGCTGACTAAAATGTTTAATTACTTTTCCTGAAATCTACACGTGATATTTGGACAGGGCTGTGGGAGATTGAAATTCACTGAAGGAGGACGCTAACCGTGTTTAAAACTGCGTCATCTTACATATTATTAAAATACACATATTTGAAGGTTATTGTCCCATCCAAGGTGTCACCAGTCTCCCCGGTTTCATGCCCCAAGCTTGATGGGATACGCTCCAGGCACATCATGCCTAGATAAGTGGTTACGACAAATGGGTAGACTTAAAGGGTCTATATTACATTTCTATCCATCTTCTAACTACTTATCCATAGCCCACAAGGCAGCAGTACACCCTGGACAGGATGCCAGTCCATCGCCGAAGACACATTCACACAGTCATACACTACAGGCAATTTGAGGATGCTGATTATCCAAACTGCATATCTTTGGAGTGTGCGAAGAAAACTCACAGGCAAACTTCACATAGACAGTGTGGATTTGGGATTCAGACCTCCATCCCCGGAGGTATGAGTTGCACAGTGCTAGGCATTTTATCATTTTTGAAGATATGAGCAAACCGAACGATCAACGCCAAACAAAATGTCTACAGTCAGCATCCAGTATCCGACTGGTATAATGTCTGGTGTTTGCAGGTTCTACGCCGATTCAGATCTCCATATGTATTAAAGTCTGGATTTAATTCTAGCTGTACATATCCAACAACGCAGCCAGGCAGGTATACCACCTCCTCCCCAACACATCATGCATTATGGATTAGCGTAACATTGAGTAAGCTAACACATTTCGCAAAAAAGAAAAAAAAACAAGCCTGTGTGTTTATAGGGAGCCATGCTTTGGTAAGTGTTGACATACAATAACTTTAGCCAAAGGCTAACCCAAAGGTATCGTCTTTATCTTCTCACCTGGCCTTGAATGCAGATGTCCTATCAGAAAGCTGGAAAGAGCCTCACCAAATATAGACGTTTGACAGTCGACATTCAGAAGACTGGGTTCAAATGACCGGAACATTGTTAGGATGTCAGTGGGATTAGCAGCCAGAAGAGCTTTTGCGGTAGTCGTTATGAGATTTAAATTGCTGCTATAATGAAATGCCTGATCTTCACTGAAAAGAGAGGCCAGCATGTGGCTGGGACGGTAGCTCAGTGGCTCCCACTACATCCTCATGTGGATTTGAGCCCTACCCAAGGCTCTGCGTGTACAGCTAACACGTGTTTCTCATGCTGCATCGCTGTCCTCCCACAGCCTGAAAACCGTGGCTTTGGTGAATCTATCTCTCTAAACTGCCCGTAATTTATGAGCTCTGTGATGGACTGGTATCCTGTTCACGGGTAACATTTTCAAGTATCAAAAAAAAAGAAGAATATTTACAATGGAATCATAATTCCTTTGCACAGAGGCACCCAGACTTAGATTTGAAATTAGGTTAGCTGTAAAACAGGACATGAGTTTAATGGAAAATCACGTCATTTGAGCTGCAGCGTTTTGCACGAGGCTGCAGGAACGTGATGTGAACTACAAAACTGCCCTTTTTTAATCGGAAACGGATCTTTTAAAACCATCCAAGTCCAGGAGCACTTTTATGATTTGCTAAAGCAATTAAGCACACAAGCAGGGCCTTTTCTGTGCTGGGCTTCAGCCGGATCTCAACATCCCTTCTAGATGTTACTGAGTCATTCGAGAAAGCAGAGATCTATCCAAAAAAGCAAATTCTAATTTTCCTTCATTTCATTTATTTTCCTGTGGTTTCATCCTGATCCCCTGTTTGTTTCTCAGATCCATCTAACTTCTAGGGAGCCTAGGGATGATCTTGTAGTTGTCTGCCAGAACAATTTCCTCCTCTAATCACAAACTCCATCACCCGCTGATATAGGATACATTTCCAAGTCAAGGAGTACCAGCAATCTACATCAATCAGGCTCGCCAGAAATGCTTTACATGACATTACTTAGCTGCTCGAAAGACTGAAAGCAAATTACATACTGAATTTTACAATAGACTTTCTCCATTTACACGACCTGGTGTTTTAATGAGTCCATTTTGGCAAAGTATCTTACCCATAGGTACAACAGAAAGACCTTTCCAGGGATCACAGCAGAGTTATGACAAAAAGGAAACCAGAACCAATGGAGAATGGTATTACTGTGCTCTGCTGATCTCCTGGTTTAACACATCACCCATCACCCAGTGTGGATCTCGGACCCTCATGCCCACTTGAACTTACAGCCTCTAAGTCTAAATCACACCCATTTTAAATGACTCTGGTGAACTTACCCACAAGTAGCCCTGTGGCAGCGATGTACTGGCTACTGAAAACCCAAGCAGGGTGCACTGGACCGGGTTATGAAGGGCAGCCTCCAGCTGAACGGGAAAAAAACAAACGGTCCATTAGCTTCGGTGGACCTCTGCTACCGTGGCCAAGGCACCGTGAGCATGGTCACTCTGAGGCCCAAGCATGCTGCAAAAGACAGCGTTATAATTTTCACACAGTCACATCAATCATCACCATCTCTGGGTCAGGAAATCAGGGTCAGGCTTCGGGGATGGAGAGCAGTCAATCGGTTTCAGTTCCCAGACGGTTCTTTGACATTCCACAGAGAAGGCCATTAGAGCAATGTACTGGATTCACACCTGTGGGTCATATGTCTCCTCATTTACTATCCCTCATGTTAATATATCGCTAAAATATATATCATTACAGGAACAGAAATGGAGTTATCAAGGCTGTGATCTGTGTGTCAGACTGAAGATGGCAAGGTAATGAAATACTGTACCTGTCTGTGTGTGTGTGTGTGTGTGTGTGTACTGTGGTGACCTATGGATGCCACTCCCCTCACCGCCAGATTCTCAGCACCATAGCCCCCCCTAACTGCAGGCCGCATTCCCTTAGAACGTGTGGGGAATGGGGGACAAGCCGCAGCTGGAGGAGGTTAATCAGCCACGTGGGCGCTAGAAAGGAGGAAGCCAAGCCGTGAAGGGAGAAACATTGTGTGGTCCGTGCGAGACGAGCCCCGAGTCCAGATGGACCTTGGGTGATACGGACATGGACTGCCACACCATTCTACAGGGATTGTGTATCCCCCAGCGGTCCTGTCTGTATGTTCAGCTTCCCACAATGTGGTCTCTGTCCTGATCAGCACAAATAAAGGGGGGGGACAAGCAAAGCTGGTGGTCCGTGTCCAAACCTGCGACATTGTATGTATGTACAGAATATATAATAAATGAATTTCTGTTGCTATGTGGCTTGATGTACATCTATATCAATGTGTTCATCGCCTCATGTCTGGCAGACAGATAGAAACAGCCCAGAAAAATGATGAATGGAGAAATGTGAATGATGAAAAAGAGGTATTAAACGTAGTGATGGGAAAAATTAGTCTATGAATTCTTGGGCTGGGCTGCCACACACTGTCAGCCACTGACTGCTTCAATCTGATTCCCACTGGTTGCTTTATTGCTCTCCCTCTGACTGCTCAAGCAGACAGAGACCGGCATGGTAGTGGGCTTTGAAGTCTCATTACTACTGTGACCAAAGATTATCATGTTAAATCAATGTTCTCCCAGCAGAACCAGTATGGGCAGTGTTGCTAAGGCCGACAGAGTGGCCACCCAATATATTTCTGTGAAGTGACCGGCACACAACCCCCAGATGGCATGTCATTCAAAAAAACTGATAAAATGAGCATTTTCAGGTTTCATTTCTTGGTGTGTGTGGATCATAGTAGATGCTGTCCTTAAACTCCCAAGCACAAACTGGGATAGATGTCCAGCATCCTGGTGACATCGGAAGATTTGGTGCCAGATTTCAAACCGATTGCCGGCAAATGTGTATACAAATTGCATGTAAAACAATTTCTATTTCAAAGGACATTGTTTAGCAGTTAACAAAATTAAACGAATGACTTTTTCCATACAGAGAAAATCCGTATACTTAAAAAGACATCAAAACCTACTGAAGTTACAACACCGCCAAGCAGGTCGTCAGGGACAAACAATTACATGCTTAAAAAGACTTAAAAAGACACTGTGTAGCTCACGCTACCAGCACAAAGGAGGGGAACAATGATTTTAGATCTTTCACTCCAAGTTTGGTCATTTCTTATCATGAGTTGCTGGTCATTTGTATGTCTCTAAAGGCTCGCTGCTAACCGTTGTATAGATGTTGCTATTACCAAACGAGCTCAGCTAGGATCCACTCAAGTTCATTCATTCCGGCTGCAAAACTAGATGAAACATGCTCTTTGCCAGCATCTGATGGATAGCTCTCAGCTGGACAAAAAGACTGGGACCTCTGGGATCTGCCTGTCATTATGGAACATTCTGTGTAGTTTTAACTGCCTGAGCAGAAATTGTCAAAAGCCCCCTCCAGAATCCTCAAAGAAACATTCAGGTCTGTTATCATGGGACTGTTTTCTAGCAGCTTTGGTCCTGTGTCCATTTGCTTGAGTGCCACACTCAACTTGACTGCCAGTCATGACAACGTTGATGTTTTTGAAGACGGATCCCCGTACAACTTAAACACCAAATCACCAAACCACCGACTCACAGCACAGAGTAAAAGCAACCCTACAAGACATAACTCAAACCACAAATGAGTAACAAAGAAAGAAAATCACTTTCCACCTTCTTGCCGCTGACTTGAAAAGGCTTAGAAGCCCTTATGTTTATTAGCATAAAACAGATTAACTGATCACTTCTTGATGTTTTTGGGAATTATACATAAGAATTGGAATAAATTAGTTATATAATAGGTATTTAATAATGACAAGAAAGAGAGGACTTATGAATGGGTTTTATTGTCTTTATGATATGAGAAATTCACTAGTATAGCAAATTTGCTTATTTTTCATATCCGTTACAGTACCCTTAGATAAACCTGAGTAATAAACTAAAAGCAGGATCAAAGATAAATTTATCTAGCTGTTTTTTGTTACTGAGTCATTGTTCCTGAAAATTATACGGGTACCCTAGGGTCAAGATCAAAGAACGGCCTAATATTTGAATTCCAGATTTGCCTAATGAGTATTTTCAGGATTTTCAATATTACAGACAGGCAGAAAAATAAAGAATTCCAGATGAATTGTACTTTAGGTCATTAACTCTGCAATAATTCTTAACTCTTCACTAGTTTGTGGGTCAGAGCCTTCCTTCAGCCAGCAAGATGATAAATCTTCATTTTGTGTACTTAACACTGATCTCGTGACAATTCCACTCCCAGCAGTTTCTGCAATCATCTCTTGCGGATTAAAATATTTGGAAATATATAAACGGCTTCACAATGTGAGACTACCAGTTTCATGCCAAGATGTCGCATGCCCATTTGCGTATTTATATGCAAATTCGCTTGCGCGTGTACGGATAAAGCGCGTTAGTCTCTCCCCGACTTTCGACGCACTTGGCGATCGAGACATGCTCGGCTAAAGTAATGCTAATTTGATTGGTATCGTTACAATTTGGCTGCGATGGTGCGTCCCAGTCACGTTGTTGCAGCCCAGGCTTGGGCCTATGACAGCACGTTGCTGGCTTTGAAGGGGACTGAATGCCATTTGGAACGTGTGCACCCCCTCACAGTTTTCCAAGGCACTTATCCAAAATGGAACAATGACAAGAGAAGGCCACACTGGCTTCTGGCATTTTTATTATGCGTTTCGACACAATGGAGTTGACAGGGCTGGCTCTAAATTGAGGTGTTTAAAATCCATCGCTCAGATGACAGGACTGTGAACAAAGAAGCCTCGTTCCCTCCCGCATCAAAGTGGGGGATTAATGACACAGCTACTTTGACTCAAGTGGTCCTGCACCGGAAACACGCATAACTTATTTTGGTGTCCTCTGATCTGTGGAATCTCCCACCTCATTCAAAAACATAGTAGAGCAATCAGACAGCTGCCTTATGGAATACCGTTCAGTTTCAAACACCCCAAAAGAACATCATGATACACTTACAAGGTCAACACGTGAATATTAGCACTCTAACTGTCAATGACTTAAAAGCAACTACCAATCATATGGCAGGAGATGGTGGCGAGGATTTTAAGCATGTTTGCTAAGACCTTGATGTCTGAGAAGTCAGTGTTTCAAGAGTCATTGTGACTGAAATACTTGGCTAACAAAAGAAAGCTAAAGAGGTAGAGAATTAAGCATAAAACTAACAAAATAACACAGAGAAACATTCAATGGAGACTCACAAAAATAACAGAGACCACTTGTTCTTCTGCCACTCCTTATTTCTCACACTCTCAGAATAAAGACGATTCCCTGGTTTCAAAATTATATTTTCCCTCAACACCATCTGTTCTCACACGTCCTGAGATCACGTCACAAAGGAGTGGAAACCTATGGCCCTGTTACGTTGATCAAGGAACCTTGAGCGCTCTCACCGAACACGTGCGAGTCTCCTGCCGATCGATTTGATGCGTGTGCAAGGCTCTTAGGTTTGCAGGGCTAAACGGCCAAACCTGGTAATTTGCACCGGCTTGCAGTAATGCAGGTTCAAGCCACAGTGCTACCCTGGTGCAAACTGAGGTCACTGCATGTATTTAGAGAGTGAGGTCATAGTAGAGTGATGCCAGGGAGCTGGCCAGTGACGTTTCTCGATTTTATGTCCAGGAGGAGAACTGTGCAAGAGGCCAAGGTAGACTAGGGAAGGTTCATGCAGTGCAGACAAATCGTGGAGCTACTGAAGATGGATTACTTTTGGTAGTTTAGGAGAGAAGGCTCACTGCTTGCCCGTGTTCTGTTATGAATAGCCTACATCGTCCAAAAAACACTGAGTGGAATACAGTTTTACACTTCTCACTGCTGCACTGTAAATAAAGCTTCTCTGCTGTAGATGAGGACGGCGAACGGTAAGGTGACACAGCATGACATCTGCGTGGCGGACTGCCTGGCTGCCATTATCACGAAGGATGTGTCAGAACAAAGACAACGAAGAGTCATCCATGAAGCCGCCATGCTGTGGTCTCCATGAAGAGGAGGGAGGTGATTACATTATTACAAACAGATGCAATGATATAAGTATGCATTATATTCTGAGATCTTTGACACATTAAACATTTTATGGCTGTTTAGTCTGCAAAAAATCAGTCCAATATTCAGTATTGGTATCAGTCCGATATTGACCAAAAACACTGGATTGGTTATCAGAAAAAAGATAACCCAATGCAATTACATGGGCAAGCCATGCTTCACGGTGCCAAACTGGCATTTCGTTTCGTAATCATTCCTTCAGGGCTTATCGTATCTGTTCCACGGTACAAGCATTTATTTTAGACGGCTATATTACGTATGGCAAACAAGCAGCTTAAAAAATGTTTAAGTGAAAACAAAGACTACCAGATTGGTTTCAGTATTGGCTGATATTTCAGGATGTGTTGTCAGCATCAGAGATAAAAAAAAATGGTATCGCGCCATCCCTAAAATAAACTCACAGCACACTAAAGCTAAACACCTATAACTCATATCGTGATGCTTTTTAATGCAGGCCAAGGGGTGTAGCATAAACTGATAGGCCGAGAGCATGTTGTCATTGGTAGGAGAGGAAGAGACGAATCCCCTCACAGTGCGAATGTGAACAGGGCAGTGCTCCTCCAGACTGACGGAAGGGACAGGCAGAGGGAAGTTTCCACTGTCATATTCGTCACATGTATACAGTGGAATGCAGCCCATTGAGCGGACCGCACGGTGCAATTTAAAAGGAACACAAACAGAAACAAATACACAAGTCGGGAAAACCGTAGGAAGAACCCAGGGTAAAAACTACGGACATTTAAAATTAAAAATTAATAGTGAAGTCAGTCTGTGTATTGATGACGCACTGCTCAACGGAGGACCAAGCAAACAAACACGCTGCTTTCATTGTGATAGGCTGCAACGAGCACATGACCAACACAGATTGATTACTAATTAGTATCTGAAACCAGATTTTGAATCAGAGGAATGAGTATAGAGTCAATGCTGTGGTATAAAAATTATGGTTACCTGTCCTTACATCAAAGAATTCTGAGAGCCCTGTCCAGTGAAAGAGAATAACAGAGAGGCTTCAGCATACTACTCAGACTACTGAGTATTCAGGGATGTATCAGTTAAATCTGGAAGAATGAACCACTGGACAGTTACCTGAAGGCCTCATGCAGGCCTCATCTTGATGAGTATATGAATACGATTATAGCAGGGATGGTAAATCTGAACCGAGGCTTGTATCCTGAGAAGACTCACTACTCTTATTTCCGGTAATAACTCCTGTCTTCTCTAGACTTAATCACCGCGGTCTGGACATCATCAAGCTTGGGATGTATTTTTTCATTAGCATGCTACTGTTCTACTTGATCAGTTGGGTCCTTTCCCTTTGAAAATCCATTGAATGTCACTCTAAATCCCATTTCAAAAATAACTAGTTACAGACGACATCGTACTGCCCAGTATGACTTCATCTGTAAGCGGCGTTCCAAGGTAATGGATCCCGCAGTTCTTTGGAACGGGGAAGTTCATGACATACTCCATATGGGCAAAACAAGCCAACTGCCAGATAATGGTTGATGGGTGAGTGGTCTGCAGCATGTATATGCAAGATGGGGGGGGGGGGGGGGGGGGCCCCCCCCCTTGGAAAAAATTTAAAACCCCTTTTCCAATTTAAAAAAATTTTTTACCCCCCGGGGCCCCCTTTCACCAATGACTGAATTC
>JAACJT020000086.1:2157808-2168104 GCA_009936485.2 Gymnarchus niloticus
GTATTCAGGTTCTACGAACAGGGGAGGGATAAAAGATTCAGACACCAGTCCTGGCCCACAGTCGTATTCAGGTTCTATGCACAGGGCAGGGATAAAAGCTTCAGACACCAGTCCTGCCTCGCTGGTGTATTCAGCTTCAACAGAAGGTGTGTTTCTGCATGACAACGAGCATGTCAGACTCCTTTCCGCGCACGAAAGGAATTAAAAATATTCTCTGGATAACTGCACCAGTGGAGATTGAAGACAGCGATAGCAAAATCCTACAAATCTAATGCTAGTAAGCATTCACTTGTAGAGTGATTTTTGATGTTTCCAGTCACTCAAGACAATGATTTTGATTAAAATATTTCTGGACAGTAGCCGCACAAGGGTACAACAGCAGTTCCTTAATCCTTTAAATTTCCTTCTTTCTCAAGGCAATTTCGGCCTGCTTTGAAGGTACTCTAAATAATGCATAGGACCATCTCGGCAATACGTACAGGATATCCTCAGGTCTCGCAAACCGCTGAGGCGGGACTGTCACTGACGTAATTTATCCATCATGTCCCTGGGCCTTTCAAAGAATTGCTCCGAAATATATATTGCAAAACTGTGCCTGACACATGGCGAAATAATTCCATTTTGAGACCGAGTGTAAAACTCTCCAAACATGCCATATGCCAGATGTCATTAAAATGACAGCCGCTAGAAACTGCCAGAGAGAAAACGCTTTTTCTTGACTTTGTACCTCAACTTCGCGTACTCGGGCCTTTTACATACGTAAAAATGCCTACTAAACGCACTGATTTAATAAGCTCATTTTTAAAGTGTGCAATTTTTTTGCGTAATCGCTAAACTTCCAACTTCACAATACTACTGTCTTGGCTGAAGTAGACCTGATATTATACAGCTATTATACAGCAATATTTGAAAATGTCCAGCCAAAATACTTTAACTTTTTAATGTGAATAGTGATCCTGTAGCTCTTTACAGACTCCTAATAGTAATGTTTACTACTAACCATGTTTACTACTAATAGTAAACATGGATACAAATGACTCATTGTATGAATGCATATGTTGCATGATTTTTTTTTTTTTTTTTGCAATTTGCAGTTTTTTTCTAATGATTATTTTATACTTTCTCTTGGTTTTGAAGAGTTCCAGTAACGTCAGTGCCTCTGATTCGGTGACTTTTGACGAAACGTCTTTCCTACGTTTTTAATTCCCTTAAAGACTACGATTCTCCCCTGTGAAAAAAAAAAACGATTATTGAATTAACGTACGAGACAGAAATTTCTATGTTCCGGTGGAATAGGGAGATTATAATTTGCGTCATAAAATGTATTCTTTTTAAGTGCATCATTGTGGGAATAGATATTAAATTTCTCATTATTCTGAAGTTACCCGTACTATGAAAAGAAATTATAAATCGAACAATAAGAGCCACATTCACCGGACAAACGCCACGGCAGACTAGTGATTGGGAAGTGTGATAACAAGCCTGGTTTACCTGGTAGGATCCCTGCAATGTTCCCACAAGCAGTGTGATCTCCTCCACCACGGACAGGTCGTGCTGTAACTCCTGGAGCTCCTGGAAGAGTCGCGGTGGTCCCAGAAAAACCTTTCCTGGAACAAGAAGCCATGCCCTCAGCACACTAAATTGACTCACCCTTCCCACCTAACCTCTTCCTCTTTCTTTTACAAGAATCCATCAGCGATAAAGGGGGGCTACACAATGATCTCGGATAGGTACAATTCTAAAGTAATACACAGCCGCAAAATAATCACAATCTGCCTGGGTGTGTGATTGCATTAGTGTTGGAGAATGCCACATGACAAACAGCTGGCATGGCTTCATCTGTGCTCTATCAAAAAAATCCCCCCATCGATACTTAGTCTTATTATCGGTGTCAATTGATGTGTGACTTATTTATCCCTATTGTTTGTTCAGCTACAGAGCCTAAATCCAATAAGCAAACACTGTGGCCATTTCGAATCAGAATGCCCCATTGCCTAGTAAGAATGGCACAAGGGTCTCATTAAACACAAAACATTCAATCGATCTGAATCGCGGCTCTAAAGCCGGCTCTCACTCCTAACTTTTGCCTTCGCGGGGAATCGATAGCTTTGTTTCGGTCGGCACATTCGCTACCCGAGTTTGCCGTGTGACACAATCTGAAGACACCATTAAGTCTCATTTAGGGATGAGGCTCTTGGGCCGCCTTGCTCAGTCACATAATCGAAGCGTGCTGAAGCAAGTGGGCCTGGCCGTAAGACGCAACAAGGCTTGACCGTTACTCACAAAGCAAGTCGGACTCACGTTAGCCGCAGCCCCAACCTCAGCCAATCCCTGCTATTTGAAGGACGCTGGGCTACCGGGATGAACCGCATTCACCCTGCATTAAATGTCAGTAGGCTGCTCCAGTAGGCTGCTCCACCCTAATGCTGATCTGACGATGGAATTTGCCGGACATTTAATTCACGGCTGACAGGGCCTTTAGCTTAGCAACTAGCGTAGATCCTGCTTCGTCTACCATTTATAACGAGACGTCACAGTCAGAAATAAATACCGCCACAAAGCAACAAACCGGCAGCACTCCAGCTAGGCTGTTCCCCTAATTTATGTCCCATCCTGATCCTTGTATGCTTGTGTTGAATTTGCCTCTCTGCACGTGGCTTTAGACAAAGGTGGTTGGATGAATGGTTGGATGGATGGATGGCAAGAAACTAACCGTCAAGTTGGGCCAAACGGAATTCCTTTATTACGACAAGCGCTTCTAGCAGGACTCACAATTACCAGGAGACTCATGTCCGGTATTGCTCTGCCAGGATTCCCTGCTGGCACACAGCTACGGGAAAACAGAGTCCGGAATTCCTTCTTTCCATCTTGGATTTGAGACAATGGGGGAAGCAGGATCACGGGTCTTCCCAGGGGGACAGGCTATTTCATCAATAAATCAAGAGTGCTGGAGATGAAAAATGAGCCTATTTAGACTGAGGCTGGGAGGGATATAGTGATGGCTGGGGTCTCTCCACTCCGTGGCCCCGCCACGCGGCTGTTCGCTGAGACTGAGGGCAATTAAAGCATCCACTTCTGACGCATCACCGAACACACATTCCTAAGCAGGCAGCTCCCAGACGACACCGCGCTGGCTCTTGGCGTCCTGCGAGTTTTACCGTCGGACTCAATTTTCCCTCAGTTCTGTGGCGTTCACCGTGGGGACGGCGGTAAATGAGTCGTCGATATCTCGCCGAGATCCTCCCCGTCTTGGAAGACCTCAGAACTGACGTTTGTTTACCCTGGAGCCCCAGGACTTATACATTCCAGTTCACAAAGCTTCACACATACACCCTGGGGTTCAGACCTCCTAATTAAATGTAATTGAAGCCATCTCTCCAGACTGAGGATGACACTAAACAAAAGTGTGATTTATCAAAGCATGAAATGAGATTGTGATCGCACCTTAGCGTTAAACATCAAACACACCAGTTCCCTTTCATAAACATAAAGAGATCGGCAGCCGATAAATGAAGGAGGGAGATCCTGTATGGGTTAAGACATGCGAATGATAACTACGACAACCACATGAGTTCGGACATTTTTAGGAAAAGGTAAAAAAAAAAAAAAAAAAAAAAAAGGCAGCACCCCAGGGTTTGGCCGTCTTGGCTGGGTCACCTGAGACGTTGGCGTTGCTGGCTCTCTTGAAGCCAGTGTGCTGGAAAAGGGACTCTTTGCTGTCCCCCGTCTCCTGGCCGACCTCAGCTACCTTCACCTGCAGGAGGGGGGCGCTCCACTTCACGCTGTACTTGGGACCAACCGGAACCAGACTGCTGATATCGGGAGGACCCCTGATGGTGAAAAGACATGTTTACCCCCAAGCCCTTAATAGTGCTGGGGAGGGAGGTCTCAATGCCGGCCCGCAGAGACAGCGGGTCTTCCAACTGACCAATTTATATCAGGGATATCTGTGGGTGGAGTATTACCACCAAATGATGATTTCAATCACGCAATTAGGAGATGAGGTGAAATTAAAACCTGCATACCAATGCCTTCCGAGGACTGGGACTGCCAAGGCAAGCTTTAAGTAAAGATCTCAAAGCAGCACAGATTACAAACACCACTTTGGATAATCATCAAGAAAATAGGCCTGGTGCGGGAAATTAGAACGTTTATGATCAGCGTTATTCATCAGCAGCCCAAGCTCCCCCTGTTGTTTCAATGGGACGTCCGCGTTGCCATTCACAGATCTGTGCTAATCACGCACAATCACCGTTCGCCATCAGTGCGTGTGCACAGCGGCGCCGAAGCAAAGCCAAAATCTGGGAGATCTTCGGAGGTCCGTGAAACGCAGAAAGGCAATTATTTTCACGCTGCAATCGACAGAGCGACTGATAAATCATTTAGCGGCGATGAGGGGATAAACAGAAAGCAGACTCACGATACATGGCGCTGTTACCTGAGTTCATGTGTAATGCTGTCACACCTATTACCCCTGAAGGGATACAGACAGAACACAGCAGATTATTCTAAAGTGAGTAACGATGATCAGCATCGGTTAGGAAAGACGACGGCCACTGAATGATGGACTGCAGACCTGTCACTAAGAACCTCCGGCAAGCAATGGACGTTCCCGGGCAAACAGTTACGCATTCCGAAGGAGGCAATTAATCAGCAGAGCCGTCGCCGGCCACTCACTTGACGTTGATGTTGGCGCAGACCAGCGTGTCATTCAGGAGGAAGACCTTGCGCTCCTTGGATTTGAGGATCTGCCCCTTCTCCCCGTACACAATCTCGATTAGCGTCTCGCACAGGATCAGCTGTCTCTGGTCCGAGTTCAGAAGCTGTAGGCCAAAGCGGCATCGTGGGACGAGAGCATCGCAAAATCATCAAAGATGTAAAAAGCTACCACTGGCTCCTCTGCAATATTTACTAATATAGCCTCGTTTTTCCAGTCGTTTTAAAATCATTTAAAAATTTATTTTGAATTTGTTTTTTTATTTAAACTGACAAAATTTTAAATGGAAATTGTTTGGGACAAGGCTCAGTGAAAGGCAAAACCATTATGTGTTTACCAAAATTATATTACCAGATAAAAATATCAGAATTTAAACAGAACAGAGGCTTCAAAACCTGGGCAGGATTAGTGTGCTGTCAGTCACGTGGTTAACGCACCACCCACAGGAAGCGATCCTGTGTAATGTTTTGCCGTGTAATTAGGGTGCCCGCTAGAGGCCATCTAATGTAAATGCAGGTGCAACACATTAATCCGTCCCCGTACTTCTGTAGCTCAAACCAGGACCACTCAGGCATGTGTCCTTTTCTTAATCACAAGCTGTTTTGAAACTGAAAATGAATTCAGCTTCTATTTATCCAGAGACATGGAAGAACATCACTGTAAGTTATAAAAAAAAAATAGCATGCTTCAAAGAACAAAAGGTCCCCAGTCGACAACCCACTTAGTTACAGATCCCCCAAAGCAGAGAGACGGATGTTTGGAAGCAAAGAATAACTTCAAAGCCAGAAACATTATCTTAGTTCTTGAACATGTCCAGGGGTACCGTCAAAAGTAGACTGGAAGAACATGGTGGTCAACGCACCACGTAGCCTCATTAGCAGTCTGAGACAGTGTCCAGAAATGATCTGTGAACTCATCATGACTTTGTGCATCCGTGCGTCTATCCATGTACTGTACATATCACTGAGTATGTCTAGGCAGGGGTGAGTACAGTACCACGCAAAGCCCTCCAGCAGGCAATGGAAACATTTAACAGCATTTATCTGGGCAGTATTAAAATGTGCAAATAAGGAGTAACATATTATTAAACTCATAGTAACAAAACCTCTCCTCCTGAGTAGGCCAGCTAATCCGTTCCATTGTGTTTATTAAATTTCATCATCAGCTCACTTAATTAGATTCTCTTATTACTTAATTAGCCTGATGAGATAGTGATTAACCAGACGAGATGAGCTGGCATTTCAGGTCAACACGGGCGTGCGTATACTGGCAAATTCTGGGGTGATGTGAGGAGATTTTTGAAATGTATAAAATATATAAACTGGTATGAATTTGACAAAGTCATAGTTTTACACCCATATGAAGGTAACTGAATAATTTTCTTAGCCTGCATAAGACTTTTGCATGGTGCTGCTCGTACCCAGATGTACACAAAGGTCTACCTTTGCGTTTTTCTCTGTATCCGTGGGTAGCGTGTGGGTTTTTCTCTAGGCGTGTGTCTGCGTGTGCGTGCACACGGGCGTACACGCATCTGGGCGCTCAGTGGGGTGTGTTCGCACGCGCGTCGCAGCTGGCCGACCTTGCCAAGATTGCGGTCGCTGACGCTGCGGGCCAGCTGCTGGATTTCGGACACCTGGTCGGCCACACGTTTCTGCTCGTTCAGCTTCTCGGCCAGAGTCTCCAGCTCGGTGAGGGCCAGCTGGAGATGCAGTCGGTCAGGGTGGCCCTTGGGAGTGTTCTTCAGCATGTCCTGCGAGACAGCAAGACAGAGGAGGGTCTGGTACATGCTCCACACACACTAGCTGCCCCTGGAGCGCTGTCATACAGGCAGCGCAGATCTGCTTTCAAGCGACGGATGACAGTTAATCTTTTCGTTATTCCACGCCTGGACATTATGACTTAACAAGCATGATCGCATCTGGTGAGCTGTGATCAAACGACGCTTTTTTTAACTTCTTAAATTTCATTCAATTAATTAAGACTACTGCCACCTAGGGGCCAGCAATCAGATCCTAAGAAGGTATTTTTGCAGTTTCAGGAGTAGTAAGCGTTTTTTTTTTTTTTTAAATGAAGATTCTTGGTGCCAAAAAACGAAACAATTACAGCTTTGCCAGTATCAGAGATCGTATTTCTTTCACAATAACTTTCATTTCCTGTTGCTACATAGTTATGGGTAATTCTGACACAAGCTTCTGGATTTTGGTCTATGGCACGCCGTGCGTGACTTAATTTCCCCAAAAACGTTTAGCCAAGTGATGAGTAAGGACTTGACATCATGAGATCTGTCTAATGGAAAGAGCTAGCCACACTGGCTCTGCAATGCTCTCCTGAACGCTTAACCATATTTTGTCTGTTTCCAAGGGTCTCGGCACTCCATCTACGTGTGACCAAGACCAGGTGATGCATTGGGGTCGCCGATGTTCATATACAGCGGCACATTTCATTATATCTGCATGACTTGTGCAGGACCTTTCCAGAAGGAGACAGAAAACGGAGAGCAGCCTCGAGCTGTTCAGCTCAATTTCTTTGGCATAAAACATGAAAGATGAAAGTCATGGTATAAACACCTTGTAGAAATTCATCTTCGGATATCTCAGGGGAGGCCGTATTAAATCTAAAATACAAATCTCTGTGGGGGTGGCAGAAGCATTGTCTTCGCCCTCCACTCCAAGGATTGGTGAAAAAGATGAATGATCCTGCTACGTCTGGCCAGCACCATTATCCTGCGTTAAATCTAAATAAACTGCGAGCTATCCTATGTGACTGATCTCGTTTCTAATTTGTTTTAAGACTGCTAGCAAGTGCAGAAGTAGTTGACTTCAAATCGCTTTAGAAAAACATTTAGAAAACGTGAAACGTGCAGTTTATCAGATGAAAATAAAAAATAAATACAGTTGCCTTTAGGTTTTACTGAGCACTGGGTTTGGTTTTCCCCCCCCACACCAGGGTCTCCTGGAAACTGGAAAGAGGCAACCAGGAGTGAAGGACGAGCGTGACGGCATGGCCTCCAGGCGTTCTGACCTGCAGGAGGAGGATGAACTGAGGGAAACGTTGGATGGGCTTCACCATGAGGCCGTAGAGGGTGATCCTGTCGGGACTGGAGGCCTGCTTCTTCTGCGGTCACAAATCAGGAGGACACGTTTCGTTAAGGTTCTGCGTGACGGTCAACTTTCCGGAGGATGCCAGAGAGAGACACTGACGACGGACGGCGTAAACGCATACATCTTAGTGCAGAAAGCTGTCAGCTGGGCAAGAACACGTAATGCAAATATAGTTATGACATTTAGCCTTGTGAAGAATATCAGAATTCTATGCCTTTAGTTTCATGGTAGCTGTTTTGCTGACGCAGGCCAAAACAGGAATATTTCGATTTGTGGGTATTCAGGAAAAAAAACGCTGAAGGCATTGCTATAAGCCTACAGAAAACTGAGGTTTCCTGGGTAAAAATACAGCTCATTCATCTACTCGGTCATTCATAGTATTTCATACAATTCACCTAAACAAGCCAGGACCAACCTGAAACGGCGACCTCGTCAAACCTGCCGAGAAGGACACTGCTGAAGGAGTGGCCCCATCAGGGAGAGAATCGATGTACAGGAACGGCGCAGGCAAACGGAACCAGAGACTCACCTTGAGGAACTCCAAAAAAGGAGGTTTTGACAAGCAGGCTTTCTTTATGAGCGCCATGGCGTTGGTGAAGTTATTGACGTAGTCACTGTACACGTCGAGCACCATCGACTTGGAAAACTGCAGAGGAGGGAAAAACTGCGGCCTTTACAAGGCGTGCAAACTAATTCAAATTAATTTCAATCATAGGAGTTTGCATGAAAGACAAACATTGAGATTTCACCCATGTCAACTGTGAGATCTTGCTAGAGGTAAGCCAATTATATTAATTAAAATATCCTTAAATTGGCTGCCAATCAACTGAAGTAAATACATAGCAATCCAAAACAGCAGCTTGCCAGGAGAAGCTAATTATGACTCCGTGTTGATTACAAGTAAACCAGTTATGTGGTCATAATTTATTTAACAGCGATCCTAGGAGAAATACAATGTAGATACTGATTTATGACTGCTGGTCATTAATAGCGTAAACAACATTTAATAGTCACAGAAAGACAAAATAAAAAATGTCAGTGCATCCTGTTCATTTCCTCCTCATGAATAATTCATTATGGAGAAACGTAACATCATGTGGGAAAAACAGCTCCTGCTATGAAGAGACTGCACATTTATAGTTCACCCGTTTGTAGATCAGCTAGTTTATTCTTAAGAAGCTTTCGGAAAAATCACTAATGGATGCAGAACTTCTTCATAAGAACAGGAAACGAGCATTACAAAAAAACCTGGCTTATAGACGATGTATTTGACAGCTGTTGCCCTTCCGACTCACCGAGGCCACGAAGAGGTCACCGATCTTCTCACTGCAGTCCCACTCGGCCACGCGTGAGGCCAGAGCGATCTGGAACATGGAGTGGCACTGCAGGATCTCCCGCAGCCGGTAGAAGATGGGCCGGATCTTCCTGGGGCTCAGGATCCTGGGCTCCGCCTCCAGCAAAGGCTTCTGGTACTCCTGTGTACAAGTGAACAGGAGGATCAGGACACTGGCCTTACCCCACAGCACAGGATGAACAATGACAACCCAAAATTCAAGTCGTGAGCTCTTCCACCGAGACCCTGCTGCTCCTGTTTCGGACTGTAAACTTTCGGCTTGCAACAAGCTTCAGCATGTCTGATGGCAGAAGTGTCTCCAACAGAGATTTATGCATAGAGGACCAGGTGATGACAGTACATGTACTCAGTAGGTAGAATCATAGCTTCATACCCCCAAGGTTACGGGTTCGATCCCTGCACCCAGCTCTGTGTATGTGCATGTTATCCTCATGTTCTTGTATGTGTCCCAGGTTTCTCACATGGGTTAGATAAACTGACGTCTCTTAATTGCCCATAGCGTATGACATGTTTGCCATGAAATGGACTTTCATCCTATCAGTGACATCCCCTGTCTCTTCTCTTGCCTTGTCCTTCCTGGCATATGTTAAAGCAGATTAAAGCTGTACTGCTTAAGTGGTTCTGTAATATGTATGGTTGGATGGATGGATCGATCTATGGATGAGGGGCAGATATGGCCATCTTGGGCCTCAGCCACCCACCTGCACGATCCTCTTCAGGGACTCAAGGTAGCCGCGCTCACTCTGGACGACGGAGCCCAGGATATGGCGTCTAACGACCTGAGCAGCAGGTGACGGCCGGAGAAAAAGCATTAAATGCGACAAATTTCTGAGGAGGGCGGTTTCAAACTGCGGGTGACTGTTGTTAACATGATTGCAAAACTCAAGATCTTCCTTCTGACCTCATGATTAGGAAAAGGAAACCTAGTTAGCCAGTAGGGCTGTCCAAATATGGGTAACCCCCTTAATGATGCTCGGCAACATGGGAAATACCGCACCGGCGAGATGTAGTTTCAGCCTTGGTAGAAGGTAGAAGGAACAGTGGGGCTGTGGGGCTGGGTGGTTACACTGGCTCATCATGTGACCTGTGAATGGGGGGGGGGGTGGGGGGGTCACCTGGTGGCT
>JAACJT020000086.1:2171030-2207253 GCA_009936485.2 Gymnarchus niloticus
GTGTGGGTGGTGGTTGGTTGGTGGGGTTGGGTTGTTTTTTTGGTGGTGTGGGGGGGTGGGGGGGGGGGGGGGGGGGGGGGGGGGGGGGGGGGGGGGGGGGGGGGGGGGGGGGGCAGCGTACCTTGGCATCGTAGCTCTGTTTGATATGTGCCACGTCACGGCCCCCCAGCCGCATGGCCAGCTCACGCCTGGTCTTGGCACAGCGCTCCTTCAGCCTTCTCACGTCGGGGGAGAGCTGCAGCCGTTGCCGTGGCAACGGGTTCGGTGAAGAAAGGGGAAGTGAGTCGGGGAGGCACGTGAAAAGGAGGGAAGGGAAAGAGAGATGGGGGAAGAAAAAGAGGAGAAAATACAAATGAGGTGACAAGTTGAAAACTCAGTAAAACGTACAAAAAAATCTGAGAATAAGGCAAAAAAATGAGGCTTGATTTCAGGGCACAGCAACGAGGCAGTGACAGTAAAGGCTTCACATGGTGCTGGAAGAGTTCTTCAAAAATCCTGTGCCACTGTACTCCGTCTGCCTTTAGCGCAACAGCACTAAACCTTCCTCAAACAGCACAACTGAACCAAACTCTCCTCATTAAAACTGGCTCTTTGTGAAGAAGACACCTTCTGATAGGCCGGCCACAGGATAAAGACAGGATACACCTGCATCTGCATGAAGTCCCAGATCATTCAAAATATAACTCAACCATTATAATACACACTGAAAAATGATTTCCCCAAAAAGTCACGTTATGCAAAAGAGCTGCAAGTCAATAAACAAATTTTCTAACCGAAAATAAACAATTTGCTAATAACCTCCCTGGTGGATCCTTACTGATCTATATTGTGGTTTTCCACGTACGAGAACCTCACACGTTTCGCAGACTCACATTTCAGAATCCGAGCATATTTGCGTGCTCGCGGGTATCCCGCACGATGCGTTAAAAACCGCGTGCCGCACCTCGAGCCCGATCCCCGCACGGCATGAGCCGCGCGCCACCTTGGAACGAGAACTTTCGCACCAAGCTGGACCAGGAAAGTGCGGTCACGCGGCTGCTGTTGAGCACCAATGGCATCAGTAAGGAGCACAGAAGACAGACTGCAGACCCGGAGGCACATGGAGGAAAAGAGAAGCCGGGGGAGGAAGGAGAACTGAGACAGTCGTACAGCTTGGTGACACAATTCACTGTACACTCCAGATGATGGGTCACAATGGTCAAATAGTGAGAATAGACCCTAGTGGAGTCCGGCTCCACGATCCAGGCCAGGGTTTAGCATGTTATTATTAAACACTAGAAGCCAGTCACCTCACAGTCATGCCAGCGATCGGGCAGAGTTGTGAGGATGTAGGAGAAGGAAATCCTTTCACCACGGGTCATTTTCTCTGGTTCTCTTCTCAATGGCTAGGCACGTGGATTTTGAGCAAATATCGCCCCCTTGTGGAATGTTCTCAAATACCACAAAGAGCACATCGGGAGTCAGGGTATTCTATTATAATCTTGTGTTATTTATGTTTTTTATGATATCTATCTTTCCACGTGACAATTGACTACTTGTAAATTTGTAATTAATGTACAAGTATCACGACTAAAAACTGCTAGGTTTGGGGGCCAGTTGACCTTGGACCCCAGCTGGGTTTTGTTCTCCTTGCTGACGAGTTTTTGGTTCCTATCCACTGCTTTCTTCTGACTTTTCTGCTTTTCCTTTCTTTTCATGAATGCAACACTGTA
Organism: Gymnarchus niloticus; assembly: GCA_009936485.2. Classification (NCBI taxonomy): domain Eukaryota; kingdom Metazoa; phylum Chordata; class Actinopteri; order Osteoglossiformes; family Gymnarchidae; genus Gymnarchus; species Gymnarchus niloticus. Next base: position 2,172,743 of record JAACJT020000086.1, read on the forward strand.
CAACACACTCTTGTTAAATGGCTTGGGGCAACCATTCTGTGAAAGGCACTTGTTGTTGTCGAGTCACATAGTGGAGTCCGATTCTTCGTGACTCCATGGACCACAGCACGCCAGGCCGCCCTGTCCTCCGCCGCCTCTCGAAGCCTGCCCAAACTCATGTTCATTGCTTCCACTACACTGTCTATCCATCTCATCTTCTGCCGTCCCCTCTTCCTTTCGCCTTAGCCTTTTGATACTATCCACGGAGTTTTCTTGGCAAGGATACTGGAGTGGGTTGCCATTTCCTTCTCCAGGGATCACTTTAGTCTGAGTTCTCTGCTACGACCTGTCCGTCTTGGGTGGCCCTACATGGCTTTGCTCATAGTTTCACCGAACTATGCAAGCCCCTTCGCCACGACAAGGCGGTGATCCATTGAAGGGGGTGAAAGGCACTACTGTATATCAAAATCATTTTTAAAGAAAGTAGAGAGAACGAGTACTTTTCACAGATACGCAGGTTTGACGGTGTAACAGCTCTGCAGATGTGAAGTCAGCATGCTTTATCTGTGTTTGTGTGATGTTTCTTGGGGGAATCGGTCGACGGGTGACTAAATTGTGCTGCACGTCAGTGACATGTCAGGAGAGGATTTTGTCTTAGTATAGACATGCCGAGGCTCTGAATCACGGATGCTCCCCCGTACCTTACTCCGAGCGGAGGCCTTGCTCTCGTTGTCCGACTGCTCGTCGTAGCTCTCGAACTCGCTGGAGCTCCAGCCGTTGCCGGGGCCGGACACGTCCTCGGATCGCTGCACGTCCTCGTAGATCAGCTCGTCTAGCAGAGACAGCACGCGCGTGAACGGCACACGGTCGACGTGTCGTCCTCCCCACGCACACCCCATCCCCTGCCTCCCATCTGACCTTCGTCGGGAGACAGGAAGCTCTCATCTGGCACGTCATCGTAGATGACCTCGGGGCTCTCCCTCTCCGGCTCGGCTCTGCCTGGAACTGAGTGACAGGGCATGATTTCTACCGGGGAACACCAGAGATTCCACCAAATGTAAAAGCCTCCAGCAAGCCAATACAGCCTTAACATAACACAATCAGTGCTCTATTGCTGTCAGCATGACCTTGCTGTTTAGTCACGTTGGCTTCCTTTTGGCTCGTTGCCCTGTATGAAGGTGTAAGGAATGTTAACAGCTCCATAGTATCTGCTGTGTTATTTGTGTCACGGAACTGGCTGTTCTTTCAGTGATACACTCAAGGAAAGAATGACTTCAGGAGTTCCCTTTAATTAAGCATGAATTAATAATCATTAATGCTGAAACTTTCAATGTCCAGTTTTAGTGGTATCCTTCCATATTCCTAGACCGTAACAGAAATTTAAATTAAAACTCCTGACTTAAAAAATGTTTACTGTGCACAGTGTCTGAAGTGTTTTATTACTTTGTTTTTCATACCGTATGTGTAAATAAATATCAGTGCAGACGGTTAGCCTCGTAAACTTTAATGAGTACACATCCCATTACTTTTGACATTCCAGACACTTTTGCGGAAAATGTTTCCGGAGAACCACGGCGTAATGAAACTTTAATATGACTGTATAGGATCAACAAATTAAAAATTAGGCACGATGTTTGACTCTTGGGACAATGAGAATGAATTGAATAAACCGGCATCTCTCCAGTGAAAATGAGTGCGTCTTTTGCAATATAATGGTGAGCTGTTAGGCAGAAAACAAACAGCTTGTGCAATGACTTCGAAAGATGAATTGCAAAATGCAGAGGATTTATATTCTTAGTCACCAGATTAGTTTGTGTTCCGTTAAGCAATGCGAAATGTCATTTTATCTATCCTATCAGTTTGATCAACTCATTTGAAAGTTATTTCCATTAGACATTATATCAAAAAACAATTTGAAACATGCTTTCTTAGTCTCATTTTCAATATTGTCCTTTTTGATGTCATAATACAATGCAATACACAGTGAAGATGCAAAACATTAAAGACTTTGCCTATGTAGTAAAAGATAAATTAAAAAATATTCATATGCAATATACAGTACATGGTATCAGTGCAGTTGTGTGCTAAGACAAATCAAGTGGGAGGGTGGGGAAGTGTGTAGTTCAGCGAAGATTAAACTCAGCACTCAGCATGGGCAGAGACCCTGTCGTCAAATCAAAGTCGGGAACGGGTTCGAGAAAACGATACAGGCAGACAAGCGGACGGAGTGGCAGAAGGCAAATGGTCTCCTGAAACATCAACGATAAGCTCCTCATATCTCACTGCAGGAGCATTTAAAGGACAGATTTATGCTGCTCTTATAAACAAGGTAAAAGTATCTGTTGTTTTGTTTCTGATTCTGCAGCGGCGTTTTTGAATTTGTCATCTTTCTATTTTGTTTTTGTAAAAGTGATTCAATCTTCAGGGTCACTGCAGAATGAGGACTAAACAATATCTATGGATGCCAGTTTTACATTGGGAAAGGTACATTTTGTCACAGGGTGTAGTTCGGTAGAAGGGCTTGTTTTCACCGTGGGACTGAGTTACGGCTATCATAAAATGTGCTGTCCAGCAAAGTCTCAGCTACATCTTCTTCCAAATCAGGAAGTGCCTTGTGATATTTCAAAAATACCCACAAATGGTCTGCTTGTTTTTTTGCTCCACACTGCTGTCTTTCTTCCTGCTTGAGGCACTTTGACATTTACTGCTGACTTGGCCATTAGTAGAGAGTATAACAGAGCCCAGGAGCAGATGTGTCTGCTGACCGTAGAGGTGCCTGAGGCTTGATGTCTGTTGGGTGACGAAGATTACCTTTGACAGCTAATATCAACCTGAGCATCTGAGAAACTGAGTCCCTCAAGGTCCTTGGGAACCACTTATTGATGCGAAAGAGTCAATATTCCCTGCGTTGGCCCACAACCCTATAGCTAAGCCTTATCTACTCTTGCATTCTTTGGCACCACCCATTAATTTGTTTCTATTCAGTCACGCTGGTGATGTTTGGGAGGGAGACACACAGTTAACCTGAGCTTAGACAAATTCTGCTGTCGAAGGGCTTGTCTTAATCCAAAGGCAAGTGCAATCACTCTCGGAGGAGATTTTAAGTCTTGTAGTTTTCCTGTGTGTGGGATAATCCAAAATTCAGATGTCGGGGTTGGAGGAGAGGTCAGACAGTTGTCACCATGACTGCCAAAGCAGGGACTCAGTGAAGAGTCTGGCGTAACCTCTGACATCACATTTAACCGTTCCTTGGATAGACACAAACAAAACGGAAATCGCTATAGCAACTTCAAGGCGGTACTGTGTATCCTAGTTGCAGGATCTCCACCTTCTTATTAAAAACATAACGTATTTCCCCTAAGACAGGGAATTTCTGTGCACTCTAAAACATATCTCTTCTCCAAACAAAGCTAATGCACATTTCATACAGAATGATATTCTGCACTTGGTATTCATATTCAAATACGTGAATTTTCCTTTTGATATTAGACAAGTGTTTCAAATGCCACACTTTTTTTTTTTTTTTTACCAGCTGGTGTTTGACTAGTCTTAAATATTAGTTAGGGAAAGTTAGGCTTAACTTTCTGTAGAATAGTCTGCGATATCAGATCTATAATATACGTGAGTCATGTGACTGCTGTTGTCTATTTTCATTTGTTTCACCTCTCCCTTGTTCCCGACTATAGCCACAGACTGGCGAATCGTGTTTGGGTTTAATCCGATGACACGGACCGGGGTGTTTGCTCTCAGGCAGAGAATCACCATAAAAGCCACCCAAATGTTTTTTTGTTCGCATTTCTCATTCACATTGTATCAGACGTATTTCTTCTTTTGTACAAAAAGCTGTAGCCTCCACCCCGTTCCCAACCCCTTTCCACGAAAAGCGTGACCTGGTGTACTCACCGACACCTCCCTGTGTCACACCCCACGATACCGACAAGTCTCTCAGCCAAATCAACAAGACCTGTCGTCCCAGGGAAACCTAAATCTCTACGGCATAGGCAGCAATACTTTGTGGTTCTTTAATTAAATTTTAAAAAGCATCCAATTCAGAACCCTGTCCCCATTTATTTATCATAAACAGTGTCCATTGACAGCAGGCAATAATCATATATTGAAATATTGTCATGTCAAAGCTTCGCTCCCCTAAAAGAATCAATTTATATGTTTTTTCGACCGGCCCCAAAAAACCAATGATGATAACAATAACTTAATACTATGGAAAAAACAGTCACACTGTAAATGCCATTGATGGGAGAACTTAGGTTTAGAACTGAACAGGACAGTCATTAGCAGTTAATAACCCATTGGCCCAAGACTGCTAAAGAGCCCAAACATGGTTTACATCAATGACGCTGGTTTGAATAGATGGAAAATAATATGCAAGACCACATCTAACCTGTGCGACTTGAAAAACTGTGGAATTATGATTAATCTATTGATTTACTGCACCCTGCATTCCCTCTGCGTGAAGTCAGCCTGGCAAGATCTCTTGTGTTCATATGACACCCCATGGGTTGAGCGGAAATCCAAGAAAGGTGCCGCGATTGCCCCGCCAAGGTGATCATGGGAAAAATCAACTACGAACCTAAGTGAACTGATAACTCTCGATGATCATTCAGAAGGTGAAAACCACAATACGTAACCAAACAGAGGCCAGACCGTACTGCAGCGTTGGAATGAAACTTACCCCAATTGTATTCTTATCACATTCACCCAAAGCAATATTGCCTATTTAAGGTGAGCACCTTCCTTATTCGTTAACACCTCCCAACAGGAGGTCCGGTCGGCTTCAGGTTATAAGTCCATGCCTTTCCCATTACAATATCTACTGACCTAAGCGCCCTAACCATGCCATTGTTGAAGCACGACCTTTGTAGACATTCCTTGTGTGCCATTTCTATGCTAAATACGGATTACATGCAATATATAGTCTAAAGAAACGGTGAGGACAAAAAGTTTGGACTTACTACATTAGTACTCTTCAGAAGTAGCCAAAAGATTATTTGGAATTACTCTGCCCAATGATTCATGGGATTTTACCTTCACATATGCTGTCTCGACTCCCACCGTCAACTGTTGGCCGAAGGACTGTTGATGAAGCACCCCTAAAACAATAACCAAAATAAAGAATGGTGTTAACACGTAACCCAGGTCTCGCCGGACGCAGTCAAATGAGCGTCGTCTTTTTATTAGGCTGGAAGAGTAACACACCGTAAAACCAGATTAAAGGTACCTCGGGTCATTTCATCGAAACACAACGTCACAAAGGCAATTCACCTCAAGATGTTCACCTCCCGATTTTCTCAAAAACAAAATCTGTGTCTGAGATCATTATTTTTCCTCTTAGTCTTATGCGAGTGGATGAAGAACTGTAGGAACTCGTTAGAGGTGAATGTTTTATCAATGATTCATCAGCAGGTGTGCCTCTAGGCAGAAAACCTACTTTCTGCTTCCTGTGTTCCAACACCTTCATAAATACTCAGATGTACGTCGAATTAAAAGCGTAACTCGGTGATTCAGTGTCTTACTGACACACCCACTCGTTACATGAAATACGACAAATTCATCATCTCTACCAACGCTCCATCTCCTCGTCGTGCTCAAGCTGTTCTAGGGACATCTGGACATGAAATGCCAGTGGTTTATAGCACAGCACAGGGGTCAAAATGGAAAGACTAGTTCTGTTGTCTATAATGTAACTGAATGTAGAACGAGGATTCAAAAGCCAGTGCAAGTGTGTGAATGGGTATTGCTGCTTGGCATTATTAGCATTATTAACCCTTACGGAAGCAGTCCATCAATTATAAGGCTTCTGTGATCTGTTAAGAGGTGAGGCAGAGGCACAGGGCTGAATTTTATGCACTGTTAAGTAATAATAATAATAATAATAATAATATAGCACCTTTCACAATACACAAGGTCGCTTTACACAGCATGGGGGGGAAAACGAGGAGAAAGAAGACTTAACTTGGTCCACCCTGACACATAAAGCTGTTCAGTGAGGAGACCCATCAAGCTATCACTAATCTGTAAGCACTGCCGTATCTTAGGATCCTTAGGTTTAATGTCTGATGAAGGAGTCATTCTTACGCTCTCCTTCTATTTGTCTACACAGCACTGCCATATTAGAGCTGACAGCTTGGTCTTGTCTGCAATTCTAGTTTCTTTATTTTTACCTCTTTGCATCACAGATTATGAAAATAATCACCATAATAATAAAAACCAGAAAAACCAGATTATTAAATTAACTGGCGATAGGCAAGCCCAGAGGGAGTTAGCTGATGCAGTTTGAAAACAAATCGGATTTTGTCAACTTGAAAGTGTCAGCTGGCGGTTGATTCTTGGTTAATGTAGCTTCCTTTAATCTTTTCCAGTTCTATTTCCAGTTACACGTTCACAGTGTGTAGTTCCCCATCCATCCCTGTAGTCCCTGGAGAATCTCTCACAGAGGACATTATAAAGGACAGATTTTGTCTCTACATCCAGAGGGTCTTACAGCTCATCTCAGAAATCCGTGCAAGTTCATGCAACTGCTAGTCCATTTTATCGGGGGTGGTTCTAGGAGCTGGCTACGCTCCCCTCTATCAATAGCCCTAGACCCTCCAGCGACCCCCCCAACATGAGTTCATTTTATTACATTCTAATTTGATGGGTGGCAATGCATTTCTGAAAACATGTGCCTCTCCATCAGAACAACTAAGCCCCAGCCTGCCCCCACCCAAAATGGTCATAAATGCAATCAGTCTGAAATGATAGATTTCAGGTGGGCCCGCTGGTGGCCGTATTTCACTGTTGCCTCATGAAATAAACACTGTATGTTGGTGCAACTACAGAGAAACACAGGTGAAAAAATGTTAAGAAGATTCCAAGCTGTTGTAAAAACATAAAGATCGTGTCCAACGCTGGATAGAAAATAGGTCATGTTTCCTGCTGACATCTGAATTATGGGTCTAAACTGAATCGATCAGCAGAGCAGATATTTGCACTTAATGAAGTTCTGTTCCCAGTCTTAACAAGTTAATTAGCGATTTCTTCTGCTCACCAGCCATGGTTTACCAAGCTGCTAGAAGGCAAGCGACTGGAGAAACACAGGCTGGTAAAGTTTCTTTTTAAAGCCCACTTTTCTGTCATTTTTTTAAATCTGCAGCATGGCCGGCCACAGTCTGAAAGTTTTCACATTTACTGCGATACCCAGGTAGCCTATTAGAGCAGGATTTTATGCCTGCAATGACTTCCTTTGAACTTTAGTATTCTATGATTATCCATATGTGCTCATATACATCCAGTCAGATTTGTAATTCCTCTTAGGTCTAGGGTTTGTGAGTTTTTTCTCTGGAGGTTAAAAGCCTTAAGTCACGTATTGCTTCTCCTTTGAAAAGGCACCTAAGCGAAGCCGAGGGATTTTTTTTTTTTTAACTAGCTATTTGTGTGAAATGCCAGACAGCAGCTTTCTGGCAACTTTTGATGTCTTTGCTCTTCTTACTTGCTTCTACCCGGCAAAATTAATGACACAGCCGAATGTCACTGACAGCAAAGTTTGTTTTCCCCCATGTAATCAACAGAATCTGCACGTATAGCAATGCAATCTACACTATAATTGGACCAGCTATGCCATATGAGGATGTGAAATGACTATACACACACACACAGACTGCTGTAGACTCAATCTCAGTGTCCCAGCTTAACTTAATTTCAACTCAACTCAACTCAACTCAATTTGCACTCTGCACAGCGGAGGCCGTCATGCAAACAATAGTGCGGTACATTGTGGGAACTCGAAAACGACATCACAGTCACTTGTGCCCAAAAGAACATTGAGTCTCTTGACCAATCACCCCCCACCTCCACCTCCTCCCGGTGTAAAACCCCAGAACCTCCACACAGCACCGGGGTGGAAAAGAACACTCAGCAGAACGTCTGGGGCGCCGGGCAGGAACGGGCCAGCACACGGCTTCAGCGCAGGAAAGCCCACAGGAACGGGCCATCCTCAGCCATGCCTGCACGCTTCCCATCGGGGGCCGGCCATCCCTGTCGTTCCCTGCCCCCTCCACCCCTGCACAATGGCCTCAGGTGGATCCAGGAGGATCTGTTTGCTTTACCTCTTGCACTTTTTTCAGAAGCTTTCATTTCCTACCCTTTAATATTTTCTGTGTGTTGGCAGTTCTTTTAAAATTATTTTTAGCAGTTAATGGTGATTTTATTAAAAAGCATTCTATCTTTATCTTGGCAGAACTCCCCAACCTCAACCTTGGTCTAAATCAGGTTCCTGTTATGGTTTTCTGTGTTTCACTGCAAAACTGCAAATGTCATTTAGGACTTTGTTGAAGATGCTGGGAAAATGAGATCCTCAAAAGCCTTTATAAATCAAGGACTGTGGGACAGACTAAACAGATAGCACCTTTATCAGTGTCTACATTCTAAAGGCCTGAGCTACATCCTTTGTTTTGGTTGTGCCTGGTTATTGAGTAAAAACCCCCGAAAAACTCACCCCTCTGGAGGCTTGCTGACTTCCACTTCTGTAGGGGGGAAATGAAGAGGTTTAGAGCTCAATATCAACCGTGACCCCATTGAATTGGGGGCTGAATTCTGTACAAAAGTGCAGCAGTTAAAACACAGGCTCTCTCCTCTCAAAATCCACGGCAAAATTACCATCATTGCACGCATAAAGCACAACACAAAAATGCCCTTTGAAGTACTGCTGACTTGGCAGAATCGTGCCCCTACAAATAATCTGAAACGTTTTACAATATAAATCCAAGGCCTGTAAGAAGTAATAGCCTCAGAAAAAAGCACATAAGACTCTACAGTAAAGACCACATTCCACACATTTAAAATTATACTGGAATTCACTGAAATTCATCCCGCCTAATGGACAGCCTACATTCCACAGCCCAGCTACCCCTCAGGTGTATCCATGGGTCAATAACGCTGTCATTAAATCGTGTGAAACACTGCTTCTCAAAATCAAATGAACCTGCTTTCATGTTTCTCAGTTCCCTGTTTACTGATGGTTTTAGGGTTGGTGTGCTTTCCACGGTGTTTTCACAGGACTCCTGTCCTGGAGTGCAGTCCTCCTCCCCGCTGTCTTCAAATTCAAATGTCTGTCCTTCCTCTCCATCTTCCTCATCTTCCTCTTCCTGCTCTTGTTTCTGGGACTCTCCGTTAGGCACAATTTCTGAAACAGTCGTGCCACAATGGTATTAAAGTCATAAACCTTACATCATTAGGTCCGTAAAACAGAAGCCAGGGTCATTTGACCAGTCGTCCCTTGGCAAGTTCGAGTAAAACAAATGACACAAGCCGTGCTGTAAAATATTCACAATAAAAACCAGACTATTTCATTTTTCTTGAGGATTTTCCCATGCTTCAGGATGCGACATAAGAAGAAAATGACTGCCTCACAGAAAGCCATGGTTGGTTTAATGAAAACTTATGTAGCTGATTTTAACACCAATATATAACGTCTACAAGCATCTTCAAAGTCACGATAGTGTTACTCCTTTAAGCCCTTTGTTACCCCCATCAAAAAAAAAACTAAAATAAAATCTACCTGCACAGTTTTGAAACGGTCTCACTGATTGACTGGAAGGTAAGTATGACACAAGTCTTCCTGTAATGCACTTATCTTAACTGCTCATACTGTGTGATTTCATGCATTTTTGAGATGGACCACATAATGCGCTGCTTGCATGCAAAATTACCTCCCGCTGTTACGAACTGTCGTGAGGGGTGCCATCGCTGTTTGGTGAGAAACTGTATGAAGAGCTACGAAGGAAATATGCAAATGAGGGACTCAGGGCTTTGTGTCGAATGTCCAGATAAACTGCTTTATTTCTGCAGCATTTGTGCGCAATGTGAATATAGTCATAAATCTTGAAGTGTTCTACAGCTGGGCAGTAAGTGTGCATACCGTTAGTTGGGAAAAGGGCACTGCCAGGAAGAAGGGGGATGGTCCACTGCAGAAAATCAACAGAGAACTTATATTTGTCCTTGGGGGTGGGGGGGGGGGGGGCTTTACTCCTTTGGTTTCATCTATACTTTTCAGAAAAGAAATTAAAAATTACATCTGACAGTTTGAGTCCATGTTCACCGACTCAGCCTACTGCCATGTTACAGTACCCTTGTGGCCATCGACTAAATTGATAGTATAGTATGAACTTTATTAATCCATAAGGTTCAAACTGTAGCAACATCATACAGTATCCATTCATGTTCTCACTGCATATCCTGGTCAGGGTCACCTGGGAGGAGCCTCGTTTATCAACATGGTGTAGAAACAGTTCTAAATTCTAAATTCCTATGATCAGCTATTTAATGCCTCAATTAACAGAATATTTTTGCACATAACAGAATATATTTTTTTTTACAGGACTGTGTTGTTGCCCACCATCAATTTCTTTTTCTTTCTAGGACAATACAAGTATGTCAGCAATGTCAAACTAAGGGTAATGATGTGAGAAACTTTTGACAATAGCTTACTCTGGGGTAATAAGCAACAAATCTGAATAAGTTTAAATTACAAATTAAATAAAATGTTTTATTATTCAGTGCAGCAGAAGGATCAGCTTGAATTTGACACCTTCCCCAAAAACAGGCATCTTATATTAAACAAATCAAATAATTTGTGGTATTATTAGGCAATCCTTTGCATCTTTTCACATTTGTCAAAATTATGGACATTTACTGAGTTACGTATTCAGGTTAAGCACCTTGCTATGAAGGTACAAGAGCAATTTCTATTAACGGGATCCTGCAAATCCAACAAAGGCTCCATAAGCACCTCTAACCTGAGCTACCATCCCAGTAGCCATGTCCGATTTCACGTTCTTTTTTAGCACTCCTATATTTAGAAGCTGCCCAAACCCTAATTTGCTCTACTGCTGTATTCTGAAGGTCAATGCCTGGCTGAAATCTAATCCAGCCTCTGTGACATCAGCACATTAATTAAATCAATACGTTAATACCAAGCCAGAACATCGATACCTTTTAGTGGGTTCAGCGGATTCTTGGGAGCCGAGTTATTTTAAATCTAGGGTTTACTGTGTCTCTGTCTGTGAAAAATATATGATGGCTAGACAACAGATCTCGTACTGCTCTCTAAATACACCCGGTGACACCGGTGACTTTGATTTGTTGTTTGTTTCTTGATTCTTACCTTGAATTTAATTTTCTCATTGTCTGACATTCCACTAACCCTAACTGCTTTGTTCAAACTGAGTATTACAGGTAAATAAACTAACTATACGAATCTGCATCTGCAGAGATGGATAAAGTTTTTTTATCCTATAAACTTTAGCTTTAATTAACGTTCTGTCATTAAAAATGGTTCCACCCAGTTCCAAAGTAAAGCACACAGCTGTGAAATGACAACATGCAGCTGTTTATCCAGTACTGGGTTGCAGTGAGCATGGAGCCCATTCCAATCACACAATAACACACCATGGGCAATTTACAGACCCCCAACTCAACTAACTGCCGGTTTACTTGCTGTAGGGGCAAACTGGAGTATCAAGAGAAAATGCAAGCAAACATTGAGGACATACAAACACCACACTCAAAACGCCATGAGTGGTAGTCAAAACTAATGCATTATTCCGTATAAAGTCAATCATACTGTAGTTCAGTGCTGAAAATGTACACTGAGTTCTTTGTTCATCTCTCACTTGTACATGACTGTTATGACACAGGTCATTGTTGGTTTACATTTATAAACTTTGCCTGGTGCTCTTGACAGAATGTCTACCAGTTACCCAGGGTGCCCGAGGTCAGGAGGTACCACGCTGTGGATCTTGGGAAACAACACGGGTTGGATGCAATGATGAATGGGAAACACAGAACGTATGATACAAGGGAGTCAGCACTCCAGCTGACGACATCCTTCTGTGCTGGCTGGTGTTGTAAATTTAGTGCAGAGGGCTGAGTCAGGCGGCTTTGGCAAACAGTAGACGCCGTGAGACTGTCCCAGGTCTGAGTCATCATATTAAAAATACCACTGATTGTCCGGAAGAATAACAGAACACCTTGTAACCAAAGATAAATGGGAGGCAGGCTATCCAATAATACACAAAATATTATAAAGAAGACAGGCAAGCAATTTCACAAAAAAGTCACATGTTGAACTGGCAGCTCATCCAGGGCACACCTGCCTTATCATGAAGTAGTCGCTCTAGTGCTTAATAACAGGTACGCCTTCTGAATCATTAAAGTCGCTCTAGTGCTTAATAACAGGTACACCTTCTGAATCATTAGGTAGTCGCTCTAGTACTTAATAACAGGTACACCTTCTGAATCATGAGGTAGTCGCCCTAGTGCTTAATAACAGGTACACCTTCTGAATCATTAGGTAGTCGCTCTATTAATAACAGGAACACCTTCTGAATCATGAGGTAGTCGCTCTAGTGCTTAATAACAGGTACACCTTCTGAATCATAAGGTAGTCGCCCTAGTGCTTAATAACAGGTACACCTTCTGAATCATTAGGTAGTCGCTCTATTAATAACAGGAACACCTTCTGAATCATGAGGTAGTCGCTCTAGTGCTTAATAACAGGTACACCTTCTGAATCATTAGGTAGTCGCTCTAGTACTTAATAACAGGTACACCTTCCGAATCATGAGGTAGTCGCTCCAATGCTTAATAAGAGGTATACCTTCTGAATCATGAGGTAGTCGCTCTAGTACATAATAACAGTTACCCAGTTTTGACTGTAGATCTACAGATATGTTAAGGCTTAAAAAGAGGTACTCTGATTTAAATGTGAGTCCAGAGAGATATAAAAGATGCATTTGAATAAGTTATAACAGTGACTTGGACATTTCCACATATTGGTGAGCTACAGAAATTTCCATTTTTAAGTCTATGTTTGTCACAAGCCACCGCAGTCTTAATGACTGACAAAGAAACAAACAATAGGCTCTGCCCTGAACACAAGGGAATGAACTGAAAAGGTAAACCAGACAAGACAGGGCTAGAACCGTAGGCACAAGACAGACAGACATCACTAGGGCATTACCAGTCCACAAATCAGGAACCAGGAACAATACTAGGGATTAAAAACAGAACTGAGAATTCCCCTGACACAGAAACTCCTTACAATTCTAACCTAGCTAAACTTATTGTCATCATCATCATCAACAACAACAACAAAAGAAGAAACACTCAACTCAGACAAGAGGGGAAACCTAGGCTTAAATAACAAAGGAATCAGGTGAGACACATGAGGGCAATCAGGGCAAAGGCAGAACTAAACCAAGGAAACGAGGTACATGAGCAAAATGGAAAACCCGACAGCTCCTGGGGATACGGAGTGCTGGTGTAGATGTGACAATGTTGATTAAAACTGAGAGAAAAAAATGGCGGAGGGAAGGCAAGAAAATCAAGCTGGCTACCAATGGCCAAAACGGTCAGGGGTCTGGCAGTTTCTCACACCAGTGGGGGACGGTTATGTGTGAAATGCACAAAAATAAACTGGCACGGCACAGCAGTTCAGCGCGCATGAAAAAGCATTTGAAACAGAAACATCTCAGCGGGATGAAGAGTTCAGTGCAGTAACTTACGTTTGTGCGCTAGTTTGAAATGTGATACTTATATTTATCACAATAAGGACAGTGGTGTATAGTTCATGTTATTGTTTTTGTCTTTACAAAACCTGTACACTTTATATTTACCTTTTAAGCGATAAGAATTTCTGTTCAAAATAATTCTGAATGATTTAATTGATGCTTAACCTTCATAATAAAATCACTCGCCGTGTACTGCCTAAAATATCATTCTTCTGTAGGCCTACTTGCCAAAATGATTTAGACTAAGGTTCGACAGGGATATTCTTACTTGAATGCTACCTCTCAGACACATGAAGACAGTTTTTGCTTTCAGTTACGACCTGCGTAAATTTCAAAAAAGAGCCAGCCGGGGCCAAGATCAAGTCAATATGTCGCCATCGATTCATTCGTTGTAATCAAGAACACTCATAATCTGGCGGAGGAACTGAACTTCCACATTAGTGCTGTTTTATGTGCTGCTCTGAGTTATAGATCCTCATAACATGTAACTTTTCACTGAACACTTCTATTGGACTTTAGAATAAGGCATATGACCTTTTCATTATACACTACCAGGATATTTTACAGAATAAATCAAAAATTCAGATAGAAAGGCTGAATATCAATATATCAGACAGCTGCAGTAACGGCTGTCTGTACACAGGATCAGCACTGGGCTGTCATGACCGCAGACGGCCAGCTGTCCGAATCACACCTCAGCCAGCAGGTCTCCTTAGCCGCAAGTCCCCAGTCTCAGGATTGGTGCTGGGATGATAGTCACAAAAATCAAGTGGGGAAAAAAAAAAAAAAACATTTCTTGGCACGTCCTTGTAACGTGGACAAAGACGAAATGAAGCCTAAACAACTTCTGTGAAAAAATCCACCTGTATCAATAGCATAACTATACATCCTTCATAAAATGTCCTCTTCTATAGCAATCTATTGTTGCCTCTTAAAAGATGGAAGAGTTATTGTCATGATCACAGAAACAGAAGAGCTGACCTGACTGACTGAAAAAGTTCATTTTACCTTAAAACTGATTTAAAATATCTGGCACATGTCTTCAACAGTTCTGGGAAAAACCAAGCCTACATAATAAATAAAACCCTCTTTTCTCTTATGGTACAAAGACTTAATAGAAAGGAGTCGCCCTGAGCTCAATTGTAAGAAACCAAAGCCATAAACGTGAGCAGAATGAGCGTCTTCCCGAAGCGATCGGGGTAAACACCAAGCAATGTTGTTCAAGCCTGTTATCCAAATGGCCAAACTCTACATCGGGGTTTCACTTCTTACATTACAGACTTCAGACTCTCACCCGTAGCTGGTGTGACAGGTTTCTGTGTGGTTGCCATCGGGTCTGTGATCACATCTGGCTCCCTGGAAAAGAAAAGGCCGAGTTTTACCCATCTCAAGCAGACAGAACTTTACAAAGTCAAACACACGTCTTCACAAAGATCTTCTGCCTACGAGTCATTACATTCTTATGGGTATTACTTGTTTTGTGGTTAGCTCTGTCTGAAATAATGTTTACTGAATGTGATGTTTTTCTACGTGGACACGGCATCTGTGTGTGATTTTTGAGGTAAAAAAAAAATTCAAGGATTTACTATGTATAATCTTTGCACAAAACTAAACCTGATTAGGTGGGTATTGCTGAATTCTGCGTAAAATGTCAAGATCTTCCCTGGACGCAATTTAATGTTGACTGACGTCCGACACGCCCACTTCCTGAGCATATCGAGTCTATGGAGTCCTTATTTCGTTCATATGGAACAGACACTACTAGAGATTAGAACAGGTAGTGAAAAAATGCTGAAATTAGTGATGGGACAAATGAGGCTTCAAACCTGGGTGGAAGTATCCTGAACCAATTCTTGATGAGGCTTCAAAACTCCCACAGGTTTCGAAGCCTCATTTGGCCCATCACAAACTGTGTAATCACAGGGGTCACTGCACACTCAGCAGTAGGTCTGCGAAGGCAGATGTTTCCCTGGAGAACAGTCCTCAGTTATCAGTGAATAGTAATCTGTTTTGCATCATCGGTACTGCACAGCATCAATTTCTGTTAACGTGAAACATTATGGCGCTGATCCGCAATGGAGCAGCTCAGTACATCACACTCAATGTTCACAGAAAGCGACAGAGTAAACAATGACTGTTCTGTGGCACCGGCCTTGGCGGAGGCTCAGGGAACATTGCTACACCATTCGTCATTGAAAAGGCTAAGTTACACATTAAATTGCTGTTACTCCTTTATTGCAGCATGTAGCCAGTCCCTTTCTCCATGTGAACCATTATCTTCTTCAATAACTCATCTCTAAAATTCCCAACGAACAATACAAGTTCAAAGTGATCAAGAACCAAGCATTTCCAAATACAGCTCCCCTCTCTACTGTTTCTGTAGTTACAATATCACGTGTGTGATCTAATTTCACGTAGCATTAAATTTCCTTTTACATGCTAAAATTACTCTGTGTATACTGATATACCTCTTGTCGTTTATTTATGAGATGTCAAAGATGTTCTAAACAAAGTTCTGAGAGAGATAAATAAAGACAGAGTTCACGACGGCGATCCAAATTCAAGTCCTTACAATCCGTATAGACAACGATACCTTCTGTGCTCTGTTGTTTTAGAACTGGCGGGGGGCTATCATTTTTAATAGACGTGATGCGTACATCCCAGTGCTCCTCTGACTGAGTGTCCTCCGTGGAGCCGCCAAGTGGTAAAACTGAGCTGGCACTGGCCAAGTGGACCTGTCAGATTCCACAGGAAAGTGAGGCAGGTATGGGCATGCCAGGTGGGCCTCCCTACCGTTGTCGCTGGGGGGAAAGAGGAGGACCATGCTGGGGCACCTTTAGGTTTATTCGTGGGAGTCCTTACTGACACTTTTCTTCACACGCAGGCTGAGTGTTCTACACGCATGAATAAACTCAGGTGTTTTAATTTTACAGAAATGTCACTGGACTTCATTCCACCAACATGAAAGGGAAAAACAACCGCGACATAATATAACGTCAAACGTGAACGCAGTCGAAATCATCAGTGAAAGCAGATACTATTTTAAATAATATCGTTTGATAAAGTCCGGTTTACTATTTATTCCTGGTTCTTTGTGTATCTGGTGGAAGTTTTATTTGTTAAGTGAATCCACCCATTTTCCACAACTGCTTATAGAGTACTTGAGTACTCAATGAGCCTGGAGAGTATCCCAAGATGCATTTGGTTCAAAGCCGGGGACACCCCCAAAGGAACGCCAGTAGGGCACATGCATTCTCACACTCTGAGTAGCAAATTTACCTAACGACATGATAATGGACTGCAGGAGGAAACCAGAGTACCCAGAGGAAATCCAAACTAACTGAGTGAGAGCATGGGAACTCCAGGATTCGAACCCATCATCTCGAAGCCATGAACCTTTACGGAAGAGTTACGTGTGAAACTGTACGATTTTTTCCACATGTGAAACTTTGTTCCTTCTTCATCTTTTCACATTTATTTTCACATGTGAAATGAGATTTAACATGTGACTTTTTTTTTCTCACGTGCAAAAAACACATTTGTACATGTTTTTCACATGTGATATTCTGGAAAACAGTCTTTTTTTTTTCCTCCATTAGGGAAATAAGGAATCTAAATATCATAGAATCATAAGATCATAAGAATACATCGAAATAAATGACTCAGAGGCACCGGCAGTCATGTGGATGGTCATGTTAAACGAGGGCTTGTGTTTAACGCGTGTCGGCTGTCAGTTTATTAAGTCAGGTGCCGCACTATAGGTGGACACTCAATTCAGCAGTTACCACATAGCACAGTTAGCGTGAAGACACGCATCGGAAGAAACAGCAGTATATACTTTAAATGTCCATGCTGCAATCATTAGTGACGGGAAAAATAAGGCTTCAAAACTCGCGGTGGGTGGGAGTATCCCACGATAGCCGGCTCTGATTGGTAGTTTGGGATGTTACCACGCACTACAGATCTCGAAATCTCATTTAGCGCCAGCATCGATTGGGTAGGTTGGGATACTCCCACCCACAACGGGTTTTGAAGTCTCATTTGTCCCATCACTAGTAACCGTAAGAAGTAGCCACAGAAATCCTTCGGCCCAGATCGCCAGCCTTATTTGGCAGCGTGTGTGGGGTAGGGGTTAACAGCGAGGCTTCCCCGGCTTTCACTCGACTCCTAGAGGTCGGTCCATATGAATAATTCACAGGCTAGAGCAGGCTGTGGCGAGAGTGTCACAGCGGGCCTCAATAGACAATGGCACAAAGCAGCTGCGGCAACGCAAAGCGAGAACAGCACTCAGATTGTTGGGTGGAAATACAGTGGGAGGGATGACCCCTTCGCCTCCAGCAGCATTAACCAATCAAAACGTCCGGTCCAGCCACGTGTGCTGGACTTATAATGACGTAAAATATTTGTACATTTTCCTTAAAAAGATGCATGCACTGGGACAGGAAGTTTGCTTTGTCAAACTTGCCCCAGCTGAATTCCGTATTTAGCCCTCATAAGGCAAATTTGTCTGGCTTCAAATATGGTTTTGAAGGAGAATAAGAACAAAGTTTTTTTTTCTAGTCTTATTTTATTATTGTTTGACATACTTCCAAAAATCGCATGATGTTTGATATTAAGGGTAATGCAGTCGCATCTAGCCATCCTGTTTGGCCCGGTGATTCCACACAGAGCCAAAATGTAAGGGAGTTTGACAATAATCTGCAGTGAGCCACACGCGAGCCCGGGAAAAGCAACACAGACACCCCGGCTCATAAAGGAGTTAAGACTTTGGATGGGGCGTCGCCATAGAAACGGGCAGATTCCCACTCAGAGCTACCGCAGACGGAGCCTTGGACACAGCAAACACGCTTTGACATCTGCACAGCCGTGCACGTGAGCCTCCTGCACTTACCCCTCTCACAGGCCCACTTGTTCACTCACATCTGCGAGTACATACTTGTTTACCACGCTGACACGCTAAGTCACGTGACCCCCCCCCCCCACCCACTCTCGTAGGGACTCCCTGTAGCTCTCAGGCTCATTAAAAGTCATTTTTTTGAATGATATTGAGATGCCTTAACCAGGAGCTAAGCCCATGCATGACTGAAAAATATGCGACCTTCAGTCTCCCTGAAGCTTTCTTTACTGCACCGTCCTCAGGAAAAACCTCTGCATGTTACACGGCTGACAAGCTGTGAGTGATCCTTCACCAAAACTGCAGGCACCTGAGATGGTGAAAGACTCAAATCCTCTGGTACTTTTTGAAAGCTCCTCTGTTCATGGTCATTTAGGCTGTCCGATGCAATGTCAGAGCCACTTCAAAGCTTAAACGAACCCGTCACAAAAAGCATTGCCCGTCTCATGATTTGTGGTGTTGTTGTAACATAAATTAACATGCAACATTTACACCGATAAAAATCCGCAACCAAACTTGGTTTCTCCAAGCAGAGCAATCTGTGTTACGCTGTGCAGCAGGTCTCAGTTGTATTAAAATGGCTACCATTTTTTTCCTACCTTAAAAAACATCAAGCCACGCTGAACATCGTATTTCGAAAAACAAGACAAGCTTCAGCATCTTTCGGTTTCCTCAGGGTTTCAGCTGATACAATGGAGAAAATATCTAAGTATGAGAATATGAGAATATCCATCCATCCATCCGTCCGTCCATCTATCTTCCAGCCACTTTTCCTGGATGGTGTTGCACAGTATGACAGGATCTGAATAAGGGAATATCTGAATACGACTGCCTGGGAGCAGAAAGCTCAGCACCAAAGTGTTCATGGGGGTATATACACTGTGACCCCCCCCCCAAAAAAAAAACCAAAAATACAGTTACCCAAATTCCCACCATCCCCAGCTATATGACAGAGGACAAAAGTGCACACTCAAGGAATCATTACATGTGCAATATAACAACATCCAGTGATCATCATGCAATTAGCCCCACGGCCCAGTAATATCATCTTTTGCTGTGTGCTCGAAAAATTAAAACGCATCATTTAGGATCGAGACTCAGATGTAAAGGCCCTTTTCCAATAATATCGATATTTGTATTATATCCACCCATCTTGGGATCACAGAGTTTATTCCCTTATCAATATCCCCACATCTACACATCTTAGCCAGAGAGATTCTGTCAGAAGCATCACAATAGCAGTGGGTATCTCATCGAATCAATGCTCTGTGTCACTGCGAGACCAAACATTAAAGGTCAGCACCAGCGCAGTATATTCTAGAAGCGATCGGCAGCTCTTGTGAATTTAAATTTTCTATCTGTTCCTCCGGTCTGCCTCCGCTTTCCCCGCAGCGGTAGTCCGTGGTGTCTGAGGAGGTTCTCGAGCTGAATACAAAAACCAGAAGAGAAGGGCAATCTTTTCTTGTAAAACCCCCCAGCCTGACGCAGCCACCCTCCCCAGTCCCCAGGGGTGAGATCCACTCTTTGTTCGAATGGAGCAGTGCAGGACAAGGCAGAGGACTGATGCAGACAATGGGCACTCACCTCTTCTTCCCCAGTAGGATTGCCACCAGCAAGCCAAAGAACCTCCTTTAGACTTTAATCCCAGGAATCCCCATTCACGCCCAGCTGTTATATAAAAGTCTACATAAAAAGCCGTATCCCGGGACCGTGCCACCAAACCTCATGGCCCAAACCCTTATTCCACTCACTGACAGCAAGAGCTAAAAGATCCTGTGCTGTTTACTTTTTCCAGAAGTAAGTTCGCTGCTTCCACCGCTCCTTGGATGAAGGAACTCGTTCTCCCTCGCTCTCTTTTTTTTTCTTGGTCCCTCCCTGTCCCTCCCACCCCTCACTGCTGTAGAACAAGAACCACCCCACAGTGAGGCACAGAGGTTCTCAGCCTCGGCCAACCAATAGCAGGGCTCGGGTCTTCCCTGTCCACCAATCGTAGTAGCTGCCTGAGTAAAGCTTCACGTTGAAGGCAAGTGCGGGCGGAGCCAAAAACCAAAGAAATAGAGAAGGAGAGAGAGAGAGAGAGAGAGAGAGAGAGAGAGAGATAGGAATAAAAGAAATAACTGGCTTTCAGAATATCAGGGGACTGGAAAGCCTGAATTTTTACATACTGTGCAAATCATAAAAAGAAAGCATTTAATATTATGACTCCACGAAGATGTAGTTTAATTGTTATGCATTGTAAACAGGCTACCAACTTTACTGAAATACAAATAAAATCAGAGAATATGGTCCTAATTAGAACATGTAGAATAAAGTTCAGCATTTGCCAATGCATCCCATAAAGAGACAAGGCAGCTGTAGAAAAGTGACAGAGTAGAGTTTAACGGCCCCCACAGGAGACCCCACATTCGTAAGGAGGCCGCGCTAAAGCTGCAGTTGAGGAGGATTTGATTAAATATTTGACATACTAAAAACAATTTCACTTTCTAATCTCCTAAAAGAAATATGGGTGTGGTGGAAGTTAACAAGATGTGAATTTCAGGCTATCTACACAAAAGTTAAAAATTCAGGTTTTTTACTTAAGAATAAAAAATGCAAATTTGATTAACAGAACATTGATAATTTACTAAGCAAAACAATTAGTCTTTGCAAATTTATTTCCACTGAACACTTTTGCTTTCAAAAGAATAAAAAAAGCTTTAAGATATCGGCTTCAGGTCTCCTAACTATCTTAACCATTCTTTATGACCTTAAGCAAACCTGCTCGTATCAGCTGCAAAATTACTGCCCATTAAGTTACATAGTGCCATGAACTGAATACTTCTCCTAAAATACTATTTAAAAATTTGACAGAATACACATTTATATTATTTTGTTATAATTATTTTTATTCCAGTTCTTCAGAATCGTCATTCTAGAGCACCTACAGGTTTTAAATCTAAAGCACAAACACTCTAGTGAATTACTAAGTCTGGGCAATGGCTGAGAAACACTAGATTAGACAGCTGTCATGGTCAGTAAACAACCAATATAAACTTTCTTATCTACAGCCGTGGAACATGTGTAGGATCTAACAGAGATGAATCATGATCTGGCCTAAACTTGGCATACAGATCATTATAAAGGATCACTTATTCATTTATATGAGACAGCTGACAACACTGAAGTTCCCTTGGACTTGTGGACTAACCCACAGTTTTACTTATTTTTCTGCTTCTGTGCCAATCTCTTCTAAAAGTAAATATGAACGTACACAAAATAGGTTACATTTGCATCCCGAACTGCGGTTAACCCATGTGTCTGTAAGGCCATCCATACAATATTCCTCCACTGGAGACTGGTGGCTGTGTTGGCTTCACGCTGATGGTTTGATTCATGTAGCAGGTTGGGTTTGAGGTTCTGGTCACACTGCAAACTTCACACGTTGTCTGAAAACTTAATATTACTATACTCTGTACAGTCACACCAGTTTTCCTGAAATCAGGCAGGAGAAAGTAAACTCAGGTCTGCAGAAGTAGCATCATACCAGTTTTTTTTTTTCCCTTTTGCATTTCCATGTAAAAAAGTTGAATTCTTTGAAAAAGTCTGGAGAACTCCACCTAATGCCTTTACCTAAACTATAACCTTCCATTATATAGAAGAAAACTTCGGGTTCCAATGAAACCAAGATTGCAAAGCAGGATTTCAGTATATAAAGACCTGAATCTGAGCTCTAGTACGATTTGAAAATAATTTTGACTGATGAAAAAACTAATTATCCCTGGGCAAATGATGAAACTGGCGGTAACTGAGCTCCAAGAAAGGTCTTTGCTAGTTTTGAAATGATTGCTCTGATCAGTCCTTGCTCATAAAAGCTTTTAAAAAAGCAGACCGTGTAATTAATATTGCAACGAAAGCACGGGGACATTATATTAATATGATACATCTTCTAAATGTTGCCACACACTCCGGTTTCAGCACCCATCACAACTCCCACACACTTCTTGGCCTCCAGGGTGATACGCGCCCGCCTTGTGGGTCACTGGGGAACACATCATATAGATTTTACTCCAAATTCCCGGATACGCCGAAAAGCGCATGTTAAGGTTCTCTTACTGCAAAAGAGAAGACGAATGTAAACGTTTGCATGGGGCAGGTAATTCATAACATACTGCAGGCGGACGGGCACAAGGCATCTCAACGCTACACGAGTCATCCCACCACCAGATGGCGACATCGCACGGAGCCGCAGCTTTCTCGAACAGTATGTTTCCTCCTCTCTCTCTCCCGGGCCCCCATGTGTTTCTATTTTGTCACTATGTCACATCTCAACTCATATTTACATTTTAACAAAAAGACAGACAGCGAAAGGAGGGGGAGGGCCCATACGTATAGACCTCCCCCCCTTTCTCTCGGAGACATCGGCGGCTCGGCTCGGTGTCGCTCGCCACGCTTGTCGTTACGATCACAGGTAGATTTCGAATATTTTGCGAGTAAAGTTTATCGATACTTTGGGGAAATGTGTGTATTGCAGGGAAAGTTTGTTTTATTTATTTATTTGTTTGTTTTCCCGGAGGGGGGTAATCGGGGGGAGGAGCGGGGCACGGGCTCTTATTATGCGGCCACTTCCCGGTGTCTACAGCCGACTGTAACGTGATGAACGTTCGGCGGCGGTCACGTGGTCCGAGCGGGCAGAGACTGCAGATTCTTTTGTTCAAAATCAATCAAAAAAAAAAAAAAAAAAAAGAGAGACAGATAGGAGGGGAAAAAAAGAGCATCGAAACCAGGAAATCCCTGCGTCGGGCAGCCTCTCCGACAGCTACGACAAAGATCGGCGGCGCCGTGAACTTTCTCTCTTTTTTTTTCCTCCTCTTTCGATTTTTTTTTTTTTTCCTCCCTCCATCAACTTTTTGATAGGTAGCTAGTTTGGGGGGGGGGGAAAAAGAAAAAGTTTCCAGTCTCTCGTTGTCGCACCCGAGGTTTGTAGCCACTGTTAGTTCTTCTTGTTTCAGTGCACCTTAGCTGCTTAGCCTTGCCGGCTACGTAACGTTTTCCGCCACTTTACGAACTTAAACCGTTTTAACGGTCAGCGGCGCGAGCCGACTATTCGCACGCGACGTCCCGATTATGCCCGCGCGCCGGTGATTTTTTTTTTTTCTCTCCTTTTTTTCCTTCTAAAACTGAGCCTTTCGTGTTGTTCTGTGGATATTCACACATCCTCCCCCCCCCCAGTCTGAGTACAACGAAAAGACAACAAAGGGACGCAGATAGTTGATCCATATTCGAAAGCCTTATTTCTGTATAGCCAGATGTTTCGCTTGACGATTCGCGCGTGTATATATATATATATATCTCGGAATACATCTCACTTTGAACTTTTTACGTGTCGTTTACATGTCTGATGACACGGGAGTCGTTTGTCGTGGCGGCTTGGCTTTAAATTGCCACATTAAGGTTATTTCTTTTCGGTTAATGGTTTCGGTAGCCTGCTAGCTCCCATTGTCCCTGAAAACCGTTTCTTTTTCTCCGTCCCCGCCAATTAGCCTCTACGCCAGCAAAACCAGCTATACTGGGAGCTTTTGTTCCGTTTTTTTTTTTTTTTTTGTCTTTCTGAGCCAAGTCTGTTTTTTTTTTTTTTTTTTTTTTTGGTAACTGGATGGCTAATCGCGTTAAATGCGTTTTTTTTTTGTTTTTGTTTTTTTTTAAACATTCCAGTCTGGATATCTTTTTGGTTAATAATAGTAATAGCCATTTCCACTTCCCGGATCCAGGCAGATATACGACCGTTAGCCTGCTGCTTTTTGGGAACAAGATGCAAGATAGAAGCGAAGAGCAGCCCATAATGTCATTAACGGTCCGGTCAGCGTATCGGCGATGTTTGCCGCTACACCGCAAATGAGATCTTCGCATCCCTGCAGCCTTGCCATGAGCCTTACAGGGCTTTTAAATAATGTAGTGTGTGCTTGCTTTCCGAGCTTTCGATAAGCACTTCGTGATCGCATGCCTCGGTACCCCCTTCCCCGTTCGGTTCTGTTCTGCTCCGCTCCATCGGGGTGATGCTGATGCTGCGGGCCGAGCCGCATCATCGCTGCTGCTAGGATACCCCGCGGGAGATGCTGCGCGGAGATGCAAGATGGGGAAGCTGGCTGTGCTTTGGAGTGGGGGATCGGACCGCTCTCCACCTGCACAAGGGGATTAGCACAAGACACCGGGTGTTAATTATGTTCTGCCGTCCCTCACTTAAGACCTAAAGAGACATTGCGAAATGTGAGAGTCATTCCACCGTATCCAGGTATTCGGGGAGAATATTGCATTCATTTTGTTAACGGATTCCGTCAGGATTTGCTTGTTCTTTGCGGTGTTGTTGTTTATACTGTTGTCGATATTAGTGCCTTCCTGCAGGAAGGAGACCACAGAACGCATGGTGGTAAGTTGTAGGAAAGCATGTTTTTTTAGATAACAGATGAGTAATTGGTTATCGTCCAGCCCATGTGATATCGCTTGATTAGCTTCTAAATGTATATATGTCTTTTCTTAAATCAGCAAGAATGCCACGTAAGAAGGTGACTGATGTGTCGGGTAACGGTGGGGTGAAGAGGAAGAGGGGAGGTGGAAGGAAGAAAGAGAAGGACTTCAGCAGTGACGACGAGTTGTACGACTTTGAGCAGGAGAACACTAAGAAACCAGGGAAGCCGGCATCCAAGTCTGGGCTGCAGCCCGTTACCGTGGCGGACGACGTCAAAGAGAAAATCGTAAGAGCCCTTGTCGGTTACAACAGTGTTCTTGCACATAAGCTAATGCTGTTCCTTCTTTGGGCTCCAGGTGGTGCCTTCCACGTATTTTAGTGTTAGTTTGGAAGGTACAGATCGGTCCGTGACATTTAAAGAACTTGTGTGTGGTTTTTTTTTTTTTTTTTTTTTAAAGAGAAAAAGTTCTTGAAAATAATAGGAGGAATGCTGCTGCATATACGGACATATTAGAGCTTTCAGAAGCATAAACAAGGCCTTGTTTTGTACGTACCCACTCCCTCCCCTCGGTGGGGTGTATGGTGAATTTGTATACCCTGCTTATTTTGCATCTTTTGGACATTTTGTTTCGATTCATTTAAGAACATAGGATCCTAGATTCCATCTGGGGATTATGACCAGCTTGATTATGCACATGACATAAATGACGGGAGCTTCCAGCCCTTGGCTAGGATCCAGTGATTAAGTTGGCTGGGACCCAGCGATTAAATCCCATACAATTGCACTCTCCCATGGGGGGAGGGGGGGTAGCCAGATGGAACCCCCTATCTATCCTGTGATAAGTTTCTATTTTTTGTTCTGGTTCACCTTTCCTGTTCGCTTCATGTCACTTGGGCTTGTACAGTAGGTTCTGTGTTTTTATTGTCAAGAATTTTAGTGACAGGTACAGGTAACCGTGTTTCTGGGGTGTTCCCGAGTTTCGATAGAAAGGAAAATGTACTTTTTGTCCTTGCCTTGTGTCTCTCGCTCACGTGCTCCCCCCCCAATGTCCTTAGAACAATAGTAGTGAGGACAGGTTATGGCATGTCGGGGTGGGAACCCCCACACACAACTGCGGTACGCTTTATATTGCACAGGAAGAATGCACCCACAGTCATGCCTCTCCCGCTTGCCGCACAAAGATGGTCCTTTAAGATCAAACGCGGAGTTGCGGTCTGCTTACCGCGGTTCTGAGATTTGAAAAGTGGAATTTGTAACATTTCTCTGGCATTCCACAGAAATGACTCACTGTACAATAAGTGATTAGGGGTATTATTTCCTCTCCTTGGCCAAATCTTAAATCCCTCCATTTCTTTGTTCACACTTGATTCCCCCCCCCATAAGGCTTGTCCCAGATTTTCCTTTTTAGGTGTTTGTATGACTTGAGCAGAAACACTCTTGCTGTTCTTTTTCAACAGAAACTTGAAGGTCCCAAGGCTAAGGGGCAGCTGCTAATTTTCGGAGCCACCAATTGGGACCTGATCGGACGCAAAGAGGTACCGAAGCAGCAGGGTACGTAGGTCCGCAGAGGGAAATGCCCTGCTCAGGTGGTGAGGTCATGCCTAGGGCACTCCCCGTATAGCCCGGGTGAGTGACTGTAGCTGATTTTGGATGGCCCTATAGTGGGGGGGTCCCTGTGGAGCACAGACACTATTGAATGTTTCATTGTATCACTTTTTCCATAATGGCCTCCTGACTCTGGGTATCTAGCGGGTAGAAAGCTTGGAGGTTCTGCAGAAAAAAGAAAATGACCCCAAAGGTTTGTAACATAAGCTCATTTCTCTGTAAGAGCACAATGGGTCATGATTGGGAAGAGTAAATGAGGACCAGAGAACAATAAGTGTGATTTGTTAGTTACAAAGCCTTCGTTTCTCGATAAAGGAGGGGTCCAGTCCCATGAAGGGTGATCTTAGGCTGTAGGTCTCTACCATCACTCTGTATTAGGGTGCTGTGTAATGCAGGTCATTAAGACCCATTAGGATAACCTGCTTCCAATTAGTGCTGCTGTCACGTTTCTCCTTTAAAAACTGGGTGCTCCCTCGCTGAGCGCAGGCGACCTCTGCACTGTGAGGTTCTGCCTCGGTTTGGCCTTGGCGTTCTAGGGAACAGTGTAGCTGGAGTTCTGCGGCAGCTTACTTCCAAGGCTGAAGAGCTGATATGAACACCCGGTATCAGTGAGCTTGTTTTTCCCTCCTCATCTGGTAGGAGCGACAATGTTTGTGTGCTCCGGCATGTTAACTGGATACCCGCCATAACCGCAGAGATTTAAGTGCTCGCTCCATGCGGCTGCCAGCCATGGTAGCAGCAGATGTTGTTTAACATGTGCTTGGGGTGATTCAAGCGCAGTGGGGGGCATGTGCTCTGGATAGAACGGGACGTGGGGAGGGTGGTTTCACCACTGGGGTATGGAGGGGCTGGCCTCAGTGGGGGTTCAGCTCGAGAGCGACGGCCACGTTTGGGGAGTTTAAAGGGGGTGCAAGTGTGCCGCGCCTCATTTTTGAGCTGTATGTACACGTGCTGTGCTTAAGGAAGGCTTCTGAGAATGATCTGGACGAGCAGAAAGACGGTGGTCGAACAGTAGGACAAACACATGCACGCGCAGCCTGCTTAGTATGATACCAGCATAGGAAGTATTGGCTTATATTGGCTATCGTGCTAAATCCAGGATCATCACATGGGGAAGCAGAAAGATTGAGGTTGGAATGTCATGCTGGTCGTTTATGGATCCTCGGTTATCCAGCTTGCCACCGCCAACATTTCACACCGGTCCTTGTTTTTGCCGCAGCTGCGTACCGGAACCTGGGGCAGAACCTGTGGGGGCCTCACCGTTACGGGTGTCTGAGCAGTGTGCAGGTGAGCAGTGTGGTGTCGGGACCCTGTGCTGCCCACAGCCTGCTCATCACCGCCGAGGGGAAGCTCTGGAGCTGGGGTAGGTACCACGGCATGGCTCTCTGGATACGTTCCTGTCACGTTAACCCAGCTTGGGTTTGCTAATTCTAAGCTAATCAGCATGGATGTATCTGGATCTAGGAGAGTAGCGTTGATGTCCTCAGCTTTGGTACCTTCCTCACAAAGTCCCCTTAACCTGGGGGCTTTGGATGGCAGCCACCTGGGATTTTAAATGTTTTGCGGATTGGAGCATGTGGATTGATGCATGGGTGGATGACTGTCTGAACGTTCAGCATGGATCATCTCCCCCATCAGGTCGCAATGACAAAGGGCAGCTGGGTCATGGGGACACCAAGCGGATTGAAGCTCCCAAGCTGGTGGAGGCCCTGGGGGAGGAGGTGATTGTGGCAGCAGCCTGTGGGCGCAACCACACCCTGGCACTCACGGGTAGGAGCACCATCCAGCCACCCCCCAAATGAGCCGGGATTAAAAGAGTGGGCAGTTAGGAATCCTCAAGTGTCCTGATAACCTCTGTCACAGAGAATGGTGCCGTCTACTCGTTCGGGGAGAATAAACTGGGCCAGCTGGGTCATGGCAACCAGACGGATGCAGTTCCCACCCCAGCCACAGTAAGTGCCGCCTCATTGCCCAGGGTGCACTGCACACAGAAATACCTGTAAATTGGCCTAGGTGGGTAGAGTACTGGGAGGTGTGTTTTATTTATTAGTCGTTTGTCATTTCTGATTTTAAGAAATTTAATGTTTTTGGTGGATTTAGGTCGGAATTAAAATTTACTGTAGCGGACCTGCATTTTCATTTCAGACCAAGTGAGTGCACTTAATATAGGAGCAATTTAAAAAATGGTTCTGCTTCAGTTACAAAACCGAGAATTCCCAGAGGCAGTTTATTACATAACAGGTCACATTGCACAAGTCTAACTGCGCAGAAGAATCAATGTGCAGCATTACCTAGAAACGCATCTTGGCCTAAATTTATCTTTATATTTCCATTTAGGTCCCCTCGCTGCTTTTTCCTAACAATTTTGTGTTTTACGTTCTGCTTGCCGTTCTCGAATGTCTTTTCACATTTGCTTTGCGTTTGAGGTCACACAAGTTAGGACAACCTGACAAGCATTTAGGCTTTCAAGCCTCAGCCTTTATATACACTGATGTGTGGTGGGATCAGAGGGTGCCTGTTGCAGCCATTACCCCGAGGTGTGGTGCTGCTCCCCATGCAGACTCCTCCTCCACCCCCTTGCAGATCCAGTACAATGGGCAGCCATTGGTGAAGGTGGCGTGTGGTGCCGAGTTCAGCATGGTTGTTGACTGCAAGGGCAACCTCTATTCGTTCGGCTGTCCCGAGTACGGCCAGCTGGGTAAGGAGGCGGCCTTCAGCCACCGAGAGCTCCCTGACCGCGTGTGACCGTGCCTGACTGTGCTGCTGCTTGTGCCATTGAAAAAGTATAAAAACGCTCCGCCTAAACAGGACACAACTCAGACGGGAAGTTCATTGCCCGGGCCCAGCGCATCGAATTCGACTGCGAATTGATCCCACGGCGCGTGGCCATTTTCATTGAGAAGACGAAGGACGGCCAGGTCATGCCGGTGCCCAATGTGGTGGTGAGGGACGTCGCCTGCGGCTGTAACCACACGGTGAGTCGGGACGGGAGGGTTGCCACCGTTTGGTGAAAGGGAAGTCAATGCTATCGATTTTCATGATCCGCTCATGCCTTGCTGGTTGGTGGACAGGTGTCTGTTCTGTCATTGTAAGAACAAATATATTGGGTAATAGAAGAGGAAAGGTCTTTTCACGAGTTTTTAATATACTAATGTACACAGTGGAGAGGCATTTTGTATGCAGTACCCTTCAGAAAATCAGGACTCAAATCCAACACATTCATCTACGTCTTTGGCAAGAACAGGAATAGGACCACTGAAGTTCATTCTGAATATGTGTTGAATCTCTGCTCCATGGTGTACTGTACCTCTACTGAACTTTTATCATTTAAA
This sequence comes from Gymnarchus niloticus, assembly GCA_009936485.2. Classification (NCBI taxonomy): domain Eukaryota; kingdom Metazoa; phylum Chordata; class Actinopteri; order Osteoglossiformes; family Gymnarchidae; genus Gymnarchus; species Gymnarchus niloticus. Next base: position 2,202,561 of record JAACJT020000086.1, read on the forward strand.
TTCCCTGTGCCATTAATAACCAAAATTTGGTGTTGTCAAATTGATTTGCTTTCTTTCTGTTAGTATCTTTGTATTTGTTCAAAAATTCTGGACGGACACTACAGTTGCTCTGGGCTCACGTATTGTTAAGTAGCATGGGGAAGCACGGTAGTATGCAGATAGTATCTATCTATGTGCAGTTTGTGTGTGTGTAGGGTTGGTCCTGAGGAATTCATTTTTGCATATAATTATAAGCTGCTGATGGTGAGATGAAATAATGAAGGTAACGCGTTTCCTCAGGGTAGCTCGAGCTAATGGCTGAAATCAGTCTGAACTGTTAGAATCTTGTAGGGTCGAAGCACTGTGGTGACATCTCCGTTCGTGTTTTTGGTGGGCTGGCAGCTGGTGCTGGACTCCCAGAAGCGGGTCTTCTCCTGGGGCTTCGGCGGGTATGGCCGTCTGGGCCACACGGAGCAGAAGGACGAGATGGTGCCCCGCTTGGTCAAGCTGTTCGACTTCCCGGGCCGCGGAGCGTCTCAAATCTACTGCGGTTACCAGTGCTCATTCGCCGTCAGCGAGATGGGTGAGGCGTTGCTTCAGACGCCTCAGAAATCCATTATTTAGACTTGGTGCTAATGAGTGGATGGACAGATTCTTATGAATAACTGGTATTCAGAAGGCATCTGTTTGGGTGAGGACCCGGCCAACCCCCCATCGGGTCTGGTTCTACGGTGCTGCCATGTTTTTTAGGCTCTTAAGTGGGCTATAACAGCAGTCTTTAGGAATAAGGTTAAATTGGTTCAATAAAATGACATACTAGTGCAGCTCTGTACTGGGTGAGTTATTGTGGACAGTTCCTGGACACGGTAGTAGAGTTAATGTTGTCGAACATCTGAAAGGAAGGAAACCCCTAAGATCTTGCCTGTTATGGCTGACTCTTTGCAGGGGGGCTGTTTTTCTGGGGGGTGACTAACACCTCACGGGAGTCCACCATGTACCCCAAGGCAGTTCAGGACCTCTGCGGCTGGAAGATCCGGAGCCTGGCTTGTGGGTGAGTCTTCCGGGCTTCTTTGGTCCGGTCCGGGTGTCTTGTGGTGAGATCTGTGGCGTGGGCTTATCTTGACACACACCCCCCACTGGTTTTTCCAGGAAAAGCAGTATCATCATTGCTGCCGATGAGAGTACCATCAGCTGGGGTCCATCCCCGACTTTTGGTGAGCTGGTAAGTTGCGTTGTTTAACGTTTGGCAGCCTTCATCACCATGAATCACAGTCCGCCAGAAGGAAAAAGTTGCCACGTTACGTTTTTTGCATCTGTCATTTCTCGCTAAATCTCTAAAGCTGAAGTAGGTAAGTACAGCCATTTTACTTGTGGCACTGTTTGAAGCTTACTGTGTTAAGATTTCAGAACCAGTATCTCTGAACAGGCACCTTTTACATTGGTCTCGTTCAGGGGTGGGAAAGCTTCAGCAGCCTGGCATTAACTGGCCTCTACTTGGCTCCAGTGAAGGTTGTTATTGGCTATGAAGGAAGTTCTTTTGTGTTCTTCAGGGCTATGGTGACAACAAGCCAAAGTCATCTACCACGGCACAGGAGGTGAAGACTTTAGATGGAATTTACATTGAGCAGGTAAGGACTCCTCCACACGTTGTGGGACTCTTTGTCTTGCCGCATTTAGGCGTTCTGTCTTGGCTCCAGAGTGAGTGTGTTACTGTGATGCCGTTCCAGGTGGTGATGGGGTTCTCTCACTCGCTGATCATCGCCAGGCAGGAAACAGAGGCTGAGCGGGAAAAACTCAAGAAACTGCCAGAGTACAACCCCCGCACGCTCTGATTGGCTGCCTGCCCCTCAAGTTCCCACCCACTCCTCCTACAGAGACAAGATTCCATTACTGAATGCTCTGGCCCCCATTCTCACCAGTGTAGTCACGGTGATATTTGGGTTGGGGAGGAGGTGTTTGTGGAGAACCTATATGATAGGGACTCTTTTTGTTTTTCCAACATGAATTAAAAAAAAAAGTACATATTCACTCCTCAAATTGGACCATCACCTGTGAACGGGGGGCTGACGGGCACTGATCACCGGGTCCTCATGCCAATACCCCCCATCACACTCAGCACTTCCAGCTGAGGCATTTCCACCTAGAGGGTGTTCCATGCACTTACCCCCCCCACTGAATTACAGCTCCCTGATGTTCCATTGCTGAAGAATTCAGTGGCGTTTATTTCTTTTTAATTTGTTCCTCCCACCTGCCCCCCAGTGTTGGCGTGTAAGGGATCTATGTCCCCTCTAATCCTACAATGGGTGCTATGTTGTCTTGATGCAAATAACGATAGGGTGGGCATCTCTCGAAGACCAACACTCCATGTTTGTGCCTTTTTATGTGAAATATTTCAGGATAAAGGTTTTGTTTTTGTTGTTATGCATGTACAGGTTATTTTGACCTTGCCAGTGTTTCCTTACTCGTCACTTAAACAGAATGTGAGATGGCAACGTTGTGCCATGTTGTTGTCGTTATTGCCATTGTCGTCTTTGTCATTTCAGCTGTTCCATTTTTCAATGGTTTTAATAAGCCCCCCACCCACCCACCCACATTCCTGCTCCTGAGTGACAAAATCTGAAAGCATGCAGGCTTTCAAGAACTCATCGCGCAGGATGTTGGCTAGAAATGAGCACATTTTGTCATGACCTTTAAGACCAAAACGGATGGCAGCAGGCTCCTATAGTTTGGCTTCTGGCGAACCAGTTTTACGCTCCCTCGATTTTCGTCGACCGGTTTTTGTGTTTCGGCGATGTGTGTCCAGTGGGGTCCATTGACCTTCTTGTTTTAGATTTGTTTTTCTTTCCCACTGAATTTAATTAAATGTTAATTAAAGGTTTCTGTAAGTCTTGTTGCTTGACCTCGGCTCTTGTTTCTTGACCTCGGATGTATAACAAAAAGATCAAAATGACATGCTTTTAACCCACACCCGTCCAGTAGATTTATTGACACAAGGAACCACACATCCGAGTCTATGCCCAGCCAGTGATGGTATGAATGGTCACTAGGTGAGAGGAGCTAAACCAGTTAACTACTGACATGACACAATCACCTGACCCACCATGAGGTTTAACCTCCAATCCTTCCCTTACTCCTGACAGCAGGGTGTTGAGTTGGCTCGAACCCCAAGTTTTCTCCTCTGTTAAATAAGAGCGATACTCCCGGGTTTTCAGTAATTACTCTGAGCCGAAATCAATCTGTCAAAATGCCGGCTATGACATTTAATACGTCTCTGTGTTTATCACCCCCTCACAAGAGGACTCGCTCTTCACGGCGACCATATCAGATTAGTATGTAAAACAGGTAACGTTAGTATTATAAGTAACATGAAAAGGTAACAGTAACACCAGCTTCGAAAACACTGAAACCTCTCTTAAGGGCCACAGTTTCCTGAAATTACAGCATGGTCCATACACGATTTTTCTCCAGTCCTTTGTATGAAACACTGCAGCCTCTAACTGTACTGTCATCTAAAGTGATAAACTCCACTCTGTTTATTGCAGACGTATCCTGAAATCATTTTTTATGGAAAGGCCGTGTAGGAAATTCCCACTGTGATTTTAAGACTCTGCCTCTTGAGAAAAGTCCATATTCTAATTTAAATATTGCGTGATCTAGATATTTTGCAGCATTCCGCAATGTATATTTATCTATTTTGTATTACGACATTACAATTTGATAATAATGCAGATGCATATTGTACTCCTGGACCAAACCTAACCCCTGTGCAAATGACAACGTAACACGTGCAGCGTCCTTAAAAAGAAGATGAAACCTTTAAACTTAGCAGGTCAATTATAATTGTTACTTTGAAAACAATTTCCCGTTGTGAACCATCTACACGCATTCTAATGAGTATGTTTTTGTAAACACTGCTTCAGATAGACAGTATCCGCGTGTTTTGAAAACAATTTGCTTTCTGAGGCCGTTATAGATTGCTTTGGGAAATATGCATGTCCGAACGAACGTTTCACAACGTAATGGAGAGATCAGACATTTATATTTACATTTCTAAGTAATGTGATGACAGCAACAATAAATTTGCTTTTAATATGTACCAATTACTATTGTGATTTACATATTGTGATGTGGAAATGCTTACTAGAGATTTACCCAAGTTACTTAAGTGAATACAGCCATTGTTTAAATAGCATTAAGTTGATTACTTAACACTTTGGAAAACCCTTAAAGATGTAACCAATACTGCCGGATGTCCAAACCGAATGCCCACATGGAGAACAGGGTCTGCGTTTTATATGGGATCCTGAAAACGATGCCAGCACATCTCAATTAAGCTCATCTTTAAAACGTCTTAGTGCTAATTACACATGAAATTAATTTGTTAATAACTCTTAGTTTTCGCGTTCCACAGGGTATGGATTCGGAAGGTAAACAAAATAGTCATGGAAGCAGAAATACATGGTGTTCAGTCAGCAGTGGTTCTGCAGGAAGCTGGTTTTGAGATTGGACCAGACATGGCACATGTCTGGAGAGCATGCCCTTGAGATACAGCTCCATACACCGAATTGGATATGAGTAGTGAAGGGTCAATTGAAACTTCAGAACCCAGGGTGGATGAGAGCTACAGCTCCATACACCGAATTGGAAATGAGTAGTGAAGGGTCAAATGAAGCTTCAAAACCCAGGGTGGATGAGAGCTACAGCTCCATACACT
>JAACJT020000086.1:2212133-2224697 GCA_009936485.2 Gymnarchus niloticus
GTGGCGGGGGGTGGGTCGGTGGGGGGGGCGGGGGGGGCGGGGGGTGGGGGGGGGGCGGCGGGCTGCAGCCCATCGCACAAAGCGAGGGACACCCTGGACAGGGTGTCAACCCATCGCAGGGCACGGTCACACACGCACTTACACACTACAGACAATTCAGACATGCTAATTAGCTTACCACACGTCTGAACTGTGGGAGGAAATCAGAGTACCTGCAGGAAACCCGCAAAGCACAGGGAGAACACGCAAACTACTGGCACACAAAGACAAAGGCAGGATTCGAACCCTCAACCCTGGAGGTGTGAGGTGGGGGTGGTAAACACTCAGCCACCTTCCCCCCACTCACGTGAGCAGAGTCTATTTAATAAAAGCAAAAAGTTCAATGTTCAAACTCATCTGAATCGAGTTATCGTTAATTTGACACTCCACCCGGTGAAAAATGTCCCCAATTTTAAGATCTGTAGATGGTCCTGGTCCCATTGCCTCCACAGGATGAAGACCTGTACTCTCAACTAAGTAGTACTTTTCTTAAGACACAGACAGACAAACCATGACTGACTCTTCCTGCAGCATTACAGAAGCCTGCCCTGTCCCGTCCCAGAAATCAACTACAGCGTCTGCAGTGTTGCATATAAAGATTAAACTGACACCCACAGTAAGACATCTGCACTGACATCTGGACCAGCTACTGCAAACCTCATATGCAATTGAATAAAATCAGCCATTTTCACCGTCATCCGTGATGAGCCATCCATTTCAAAAACAAACATCAAAACAGTCTGTGTCTTGATGTGACAGACAGCCTTCAACGTAGGCACATGGACATTAAGGTACACGGATGCCTGCGTTAATCATGTCAACTCATTAACAACTCGTTTCAGAAAGCAGATTTTGCAATTTCACTAAAAGAACGGTTAAACTAAACACAAACCTCCGGTAAGAATAAAATTACATTATGGGGGGGAAAAGGTTATACCTTTCGTCAATCACATACACAAGTTGTGTGTTCTTTGCTGCATTTGCAATTTAAGGGGTAGAATGACCAACACTTCACAGCTGAATCATAAATCATGTCATAAATCACCATAAGTCAAATCATAATTCAGTAGGTTTGCCAGTGTATTTCTGAGCTGAGCTCACAATAACACACAGCACGTAGTTTCCAGTGCTGTCAAAGCAGGCTACATATGAAATCGAGATAAAGGAAAAATCCACAGGAGCCAAAAATGGCATTCAGACAGACAGTCAGTCAGTCACTATCCGTGTCTGTTGTCAGACAACAAAAGCCCCCCTCAAATCAGCTGTGAGCACAGAATTCACAGATAAAAATCATATATTTTCAGATAAAGATCATTTGACATTATGTATCATTAGAAAACTCTGATCAAACATTTCAGGAGATTCAAATGCTTCATATATAAAAAAAAAAAAAAACACAAGGCATAATCACCAGCTATTCCCAGTTCCTGTAGAAGACTTCGTCCCAAAAAACAATTCTGAGAAAATTCATGTGTAACCTGCTGAATCCTCAGATAAGCAGCACATTGGATCTGAGAAACCCAAGAGGAGGTTATAAGATAAGACAGAACGCCATTAAGCCTGAAGGAAATCCCTTAAAATTGTTATTCTTTATGCTCTAGCATGAGCTCAAAAGACAAAAACAAAAAGCCGAAACAGGGAGACAAACAGACCACCAGTAACAGCAAAGAGTCAGGTCATCACATCAAAGCAGAAAAACGAGAGGATCCTTTATCCCAGAGAAGGCAGATGCTGCCATTTGTGGAGCTATTCCTATATTCAAAGCTGGGTGGCTATCACGACTGACTACTCCGTAGAAACCAGTGTAGGGTATCAAGCCCTTTCTCCTATATTTTCACATTAGAAGAGGTGAGATTGGCTCTGAGCTCCCGTTGTGGGCCCAAACCCCAGCGCCTACCTCTTGGAGAAGGGGACTTCAGAGGTCACCGTGATTTTGCTTTTGCTCCTCTCGATGGTCACCACGCCACCCCCGAGGTTTCCGGCTTTGCCGTTGACCTTGATACGCTCCTGGAGGAACTGCTCCTGTGACAAGGTCACGACACGAGCAGTCGTCAGAGCACGCCGGCGCAGTGACGAGGCTACACGCCATCCCTGCGGCCCAGAGAGACATCGCACCACCCTACCTGGGCTCAGATCCAAGATGGCGACACGTGTGCAAGAGGCGGTCTGCTTGGGTTCACAGAAAAAACGGTGCGAAGACTAAAAACTACAAGGATACTAAACATCTCCCTTCCGCCTTACCACCTACCTGAGCCTGTATTACCCATACCTCTTCCCTCATTCACACTGGTTGCTTTACTGATTCTGTTTATTGTTGGCACACAGACTCTCCTCTGCTACTGCATTATTGTAATGTATCGACAATCATTTGCACTGCGTACGTACAATCTTGAGTCCAATGCCCCGTGTTTCGCACCTTGAAATTTACTCTGAGCCCTTCCTTCTATCTCGTGTCACTCTGTCTGCATGCTGCCCCTGCGGGAACGTAACCTCACGTCACCGTATACTTCTATAAGGATGGTATGACAATAAAGCTTCAGCACACCAAGTTACACTGCTATCACAACTCAACCGCACGATGCCTGGCCATATTTCACAGCCTGTCTGAATCCCAGACAGACACAAAGGTGTATCCCGCTATCGTTAAAATCCCATCATCACATCACGGTCCACTGAGTCATCAGACTACCTGGAATAATCACGTTACTCCAAGCCAATCCTCTGGGTCTGGCTATCTCGACTGACTTGCCCTGACACCTACACACAGTCCAAGCCAAGTCTCCTCAAACGAACTCTCCTGTCTAAGGGCCTCGAATCACTGAAGAAACCTCCGTCCTAATGAAAGCAGGCACCTCACGTCACGTCACGTCACGCACCATCCAGATGGGTGTGACGTCACAGCTGTCAATCACGCGCCCGGGCACACGTGCCGAGGTCACGTCCACTTACGAAGTTCGCAGCGTCCATGATGCCATCTTCCACGGGGTGAGTGCAGTCCAGGGTGAACTTCAGGACCTGCTTCTTCTTCTTGCTACCCTTGACGCTCTGCTTTTTCTAGTTTAGAAAAGAGACTTCATTATCCATACCAGAAGCGTGGATTCACGCACAACTGGAGACAAGCTACGCCCAGATGTTACTAATAACACGAACGCTTAATCAATCCACCACCTTCCCAGGAAACGTGTCCCGGCTCACTGAGAAACACACGAAGATCAGTGGCTATCAGCAGCGTTAACACTTCATGCCGTGATGTTTACATGTGGCCCCGGCAGTCAAACTGGATCAAATATCGAAAATGGGGCGTCCAGCCAACTTTAATCGACGCACACTGTCGATTTAATGCCCAAAAGTTGCCCGAAAGTGTGTGGAGGGCACCGGCGGGGGATGAGGCGAGTTACAACGTGGTTCACAGACAGCAGGCCCGTCCGTGGGGGAGCAGCCACAAAAGAACGTGTATTACTAAAGCCCGGGGGCCGTCAAAGTGCTCATGGCCGTCCGTTCCCTGCACCTGGAGCTCTTATGGATTAACCACGGGGGCTACACGGTCCATTCGGCCTACTTTAACATGGTAAATGTGAGCATACACGGAGACCCGGGCGTACTGACCACCGGTGCCATGGCGAAGAATCTGCAGAAAGGAAGAGGCGCTCGTGCGCATGCGCCTTAACGCAAGTCCGACGAATCGATGACCGAGATCTTCGGCGGATCCTCGAATGTGAAATCGATTATTAATTAAAGTGGAGCCCACTGGTTTTCTTTTTGAATCCTTTTTCCAGCACAAACGAATAGAAACGTACACAAATCCAGTTTATAGCAGGCAAACTCACCTTAAGGTATCAAAGTTCAGAATGTCTCCATATTCCTGAATAATGTTGCTGTATACAATCATTCTGTAATGAAACTGCAATCGACTCACCCTGCAGTATTAAAATTAATGTTTTATTTTGGGCGCACTTTTACTGTGGCTGACTGTCACAATGATTAGGGATATAATGGTGATTTTTCTTGAATAGTAAACTTTTCGATGATCAGTGTCATATACAGTATGTTGCTAGATTCACATAGGCCGTTATGTTGCCACAGCAACCAACAGGTCTGTGAAGAACCTTCTGTTAAAGTTGCTTTTCCACATAACTTTAAGTCATCTATTCTTGTCACACTAAGTGGTCTGACTATTTTTTATAATAGCTAAATGTATCTTCTACGTTTGGAGTTTAAGACTCAAAAATCAAACCCCTATAACAAGAACAGTTTTGGTCCATGTGACCTATTTAGTTACTGAGTGCTCTAAAACGTTCCATTTTAATTAAAAAATTGTAGAGTAATATGTTTTGAGCAGCTACCACTACTCCGACATGTAAAATACGTTACACTTGGCATTCAAAGCACATGGCTGAGCCAGCATTTGTCATGCAGTGTTTGACATAAATCTCTTCTCTGACTATAGCATTACCAGTCTCCGTGACAATTTCTTTCCAATAGAAAATTTCTCAATGGACATGTCCTTTCTTGCTTTAGGTCTTATTTGTCTGAACATTAAATCAGCTGTCTGTCTTCTGTCGCTTATCCAGTACAGGATGACAGTGAGCCCGGAGTCTATTCCAGGATGCGCACAGCATGAGTACACCCTGAATGGAATGCCAGTCCATCACAAGAGTCACACTCACCCACAAGTGTGACCTGTCTCCCTTTAAGAATGTGATTACTTCCGTTACTGATCACATGTGTTGTTGTGGTATAAATCGTCTGCAGTCTTCCTCTGACGTTCATCTTCTTATTATGCAGCCATAGCTCACCAGTGCTTGTTGAAATTTCACCTGGTGAACTGTGATAGTCTTACCTGTAGAAGTGCCTAGAGGAACCACATGCTAGCCGGTTACAGTGCATTGGTCCCCTGCCTCCAGCAGGGGGATCACTAGGCCAGGGTGAATTACCCCCCAGCTGCTGATTGCCATCATGAAGGCATTTTTATATACAGCATACAACTGCATTTGTCATTTCCACTTTCTACAGACGGTCATTTTCAAGGATTAAAGGGACACCAGAAAATTGGTGTGGCCTGCTGTGGGCGCTTGGGATTGTGAAATGTGAAGATCGGCATGCAGGAAAGCGGACAAACACTAGGAGAGAGAAAGAGATGTGGAATCAATCTTAGTTTTACCAACTGAAACTTTTTTTAACTTCCTCTGAAAAATTATCTTAAATCACAATGAAGCACTTTTCTGGAAAAGCAGTGGGAAAATGAAGCAAGGGATATGGTATGATTTCTGTGCCACTACAATCTGAATTTGAAATTAAGTTCTGAATCTGAATTACATCAAGTGCAATTTGAATTCTGTCATACGAATGTGTATGCTGTGCTTCAGAATTCAAATTCATTTTAAAGAACAACAAACAGGCTATGCATTTAGTGTACCCTGTGTTTAGCAAAAAAGTACAGAATGCAAATTTAATTATCCAGTGCAGAACTGTAAAATCATGCATGACATGGACGTGAGGGTGTTAGCGTGTCACACTTTCAGTTTTCTTATACACGACTGCAATTACAAAGGTGAAGTTAATTACAACCGGATTATGGGTAAAAACTTCAGAGAAGGAATCACATCCCCACTTCTGTGGGCAAGGATGGATTATTAAAATTAAGCACAAGATGTGGGTGTGCAGGAACAGGGATGTTTATCCAAAATGGTTGTCCACACAAAACCTGCATGGGTGCATAACATTGTTCATCTTTCCCAGCAATATGATATGTCCGTTGTGTCTCTTCTTCATGAGGGGCAGGAAGAAGGAGAGGCCTATCGTCCCGTCATAATTCGATCACTGTCACTTGCAGCTGTCCGTCTGACAGCAGACACTCATGTCATCGAGCTGCTGGGAGGCGCTGACCGGCCTGACGTCACTTTCCACGTGTCCAGGGACAATCTGTTGAGCGCTTAGGAATTGCTGTCATTCCGGCCTGCGCTTACCGATAGGACAGCAGCAAGGTAAGCTATAAAACTCGGTCTCATATACTTCAGCAGGTTCTCTTTATGTCCCGATTAGTCGCTATGAGCACCCTCCTTCAATTTGCTCTAAAGTCAAGTGCTAAAATGTTTGATCATGATGTAGTTTCACCTTATGTTTATTAAGCATTCAGAATGTATAAAGTTTACAAGCAGACCATCGTCTTTTCAGAGTTTCTATGGGCAGCATTAAAACGCTTCAGAAAGTCTGGCTTATCATGAAAGACCTGATATAAATGTGAAACTGTCTTACAGTCGTTTGAATTTCCAGGCACAATAATGGCATTCACGTAGCAATCGCGACACGGTAACTTTTACTCCTCACAACATTCACTGCAAAGTAACGTCAAATCAAAGCAAATCACAAGGTCTTATGAGCACTGATGAATTGACGTCCTTTCTTTTACGAGTGTAATTACAAATGAACGCATTTAACGTGAGTGATCATAATGACTTCAATTCTTCTCCATTGTCTTAAGGACTGCCTGTGTGTTTCCAGATGTCCGGTGGAATCTTCTCCCCTTTGGATAACCTGTACGATCCGGACAGCGCCAACTGCCACCCCCTGGTGTGTCATTTGTGCCACCAACAGTATGAGCAGCCTTGCCTGCTGGACTGCTACCACACCTTCTGTGCTGCCTGCCTTCGCGGCAGAGCCGTGGACAGCCGCCTGACCTGCCCCCTTTGTGGGTAAGGACTGCCACTGCCGGCTCGTTCCTGCGATTCGCTGTCTGTCATATTAAACATCTGGAATGGCTGTATATCATCAGGATCATTCGTGTAGTTTGTGCTACTTCTATTTTTAATCTTGCGAGCATATATGTATCTCAAAAGAGCCGTCTGCAGAGATGTTCCTTCAGTCACTGCACTACTCAGTTAATAATGATAGTTACAACATACAATCACTTCAAAATGTCACCTGATATAAATGAATCATAACTATCGCTCCAAAGGTTATTTCTAGTTATTTATTCTTTTTTTTTTGCTGGGACAATATAAGAATTTAGCAAAACAGGCTAATAAGAATTAAATTCGTTTTTCAGTTAGCCTGAAAGATTTTCAAAGGAGTACTGTGAGGTGAAGTTAAGTACTGTTACTGTTTCTATGGAGACTGACATGGAATGGTATGAAAGGTAAGCTGGACGACCGGTTTTGTGCGTACACGTACATCCAGAGTTCATAATGTATGTTCATCAACTCACCTCATTGGATAGTTACATGCAGATTTAGCATTCACGTTCTTCTGTTGTGCTGCTGTCAGAACCTGAGAAGTATTCATCATGGCCTATGTGTAATTTTATAAATATCATTTAAAAATCACCTTTTGGAGCATTTTTGTGGCAACCTGTTAGGAATAAGCACTATAATAGTGAACAATTGAATGCGATCAGCTGATTAGTGAGTTGACAACCGGCGGTCGTGATGAGGGCTGCCGTGTTATGATGGCCACTTGGCTATGCCGTATGACGTTTGTCTCCGATTTTTGAAACTTCTTAATGGCTCCGGATTTTTCACTTTTGGCCGAGTCTGACAAAGACGTGTGAGAATGACATTTTGAAAGGCCGTACTTCAATAAGAACAAAAACAAATGGCTACACCTGCTGGCCTTTGTGTAACGGGTAGGCCGGGGTCGACCGGGGCTAGCGTGACGGAATTGAACAGCTGCACTGTAAATCTTGCTCCTGTCTAACCTGCATGGAATCTGTTGTGTGGCTGACCTGCCTGCTTCAATAAGGCCATTGTGCAGTCATGCCGTCGATAAATATGCCAGCGATTCCACACCGTCTTGTTAGGCCCCTGCTGATTCTAAGCTCAGGATAACTAACCTGGACCTGTTTGACTCCACTATCCTGCACAAAGGGGGAAAAAAATCTAACTCTTGCATTGTCTGAGACCCCCAGGAGACCTTTCAATTTCACTGGAAATACGAACGCACGGCAACATGCCTCATCAAAGATGCGTGTGGTATATCTGACGGCCTCGTTTACTGAAGCCTCTGTAGATGACTGCAGCACGTGTCTAAACGCAGTGAGTTCAGCAAGAGATGGCACAAACGAGGCTTCGAAACCTGTGGTGGATGGGACTGTCCTGAATTAGCCAATCAATGCTGGTGCTAAATGAGGCTTTAAATCCCTTGGTGGGGGAGAGTATCTCAAACTGCCAATCAATGCTGGTACTAAATGACACTTCAGAACCGATGGGGGGTAGGGCTATCCTGAACTACATCAATTAATGCTCGCTAGTGCCAGCCAGCACGGGTTTTAAAGTCTCATTTGTCCCATCACTAGTGAAAACCACTTGTCACATTGGGTGTACAGCAAGATCTCCACAATTGTCTCAGCCAGTCAACACCTGTCCTGGTTGCGTACAGATGACATTACGGTTTCATTTCATGTTCTGTTGTTTTTAGAAACGTATATCGACCGTAGCATGTTAAACATGCTGTTGTCTGATCTGTTCCATGCTTAAGCGAAACTTAGGGCCACAGTAACACTAATCACAGAGTAGGCTACACCTCACCGGCCAGTCAGCTGAACGCAGCATCCCACAGATGAACGTACACCACAGTCAGGTGACCGCTAATGTCTAGCCAGTGGGGGAAGGGGTGTGCTGAAACTCCCAAAGTGTTGAGTAGAATATCTTTCAAAGATATATGATACATATGATCAGGGCCCTGCTGAGATTATCGTAGGGGCGGGTGCTGAGGGGTGAGGAAGAGGCACTCAGTGCCTTTAAATTTGTCATAGAAGTTCATATGTTTATTTTGGAATGATCAATGTCATGGGGGAAATGAGGTGGTGGGGGGGGGTGGGCAAACAAACAGCGTGACCAGGTGAGCAGTAGGGAAGCTTCTGGTGGTTCGGCCAAAAAGCCCCCGATCCCCCCAGACATACGATATCCATTAATGATGCAAAGGACTAGCCAGGTGGGAAATTTGGTCATAGGATGTTTTTCAGTTTTTTAGCTGAGACTGATGAAAAAAGTTCATTTATTAATATTTTATGTTATTAGATGAAATCAAATCAACATTATTTGTAGCCTTTAAGTTTTTGGACTTATTTTGAGTTTTTGTTCGGAATTTGGAGAAGTCCGTCCGGCACAGATTGGAGTATTCTGAGACCCGGCTGTCGAGTAGCGTTTCTGTGGATGACGGAGGGGAAAGCCAAGATATTCGATATGTTTGAGGAGCGGCCTTGAGGGCGGTATGAAACCCCCCTGTCAAGGTGACGACAGAACAAGAGCTTGGAGGGTGCTGGTTAGGGGGGCAGAGGGGTCTTTCTTTGTGGTCAAGGGGCAGTGTCGACCTCTGTTTCAGACCCCCTCCTTTCTCGCTGGATACCCAGGCTGAAACCCTATCCTTGCGGGGTGACCCCCAGCTCCTGGTGCCCCCCTGTGCCTTCTGTCCCAGGCTATATTTATCCCATATTGTCTCCCACATTACTGATGCTGCCCCCGTATCGCCGGGACCTCCTCCATTTGTTTCTGCATCTCCTCCGCTGCTCTGTCTCCTCTGGCTGAGGGCGGTGTCGTTGCTTGTCGCATCGCCTAGTGGATCCAGGAGGAGACCACGAGACGGAGGTGACACCCGTTGACCCGTCCAGCATGCTCCTGGGAGAGGTAGATGAGCACATGTAAGACTAAAGACTGCCTTGCCTTTGCTGATGAGCTCTCACTAAAGGTAGACTGTGAATCGAGGCGAAAGTATGTGTGAACCATAATTACTGTTCTTGTTTTGTTACAAAGTCTGAATATCAGAGGTGAGAATGCTGAAATCTGCTGTTAAATTGACACCATGATAAGTTTCCTAAGTCGTATGCTTATGGGGACGGAGTGATACCTTTGTTAGAATTGTGTGTCTTATTATTTGGGCTAGTAAAGTGTTGCTTCACCTGATCGCAGGCTTCAAAATCTGGCTTTTGCAGCAGTTCAAAATGTATATTAGGTGCATTCAAAAAATCGTAAGTTATCTAAACTAACGAAGTATTAAATTCATGACAGTTCGTTGACCTCAGCAATCACAAAATAGCAGTGAGTGTCCAAACATACTTACTGCCTCGTGCTTATTGCAGTGGTAGTAATGCTGTCTGCCGCACCACATCGTAAACATGGATAACGAAGGCTTATATAAGTACGGTGCCGTTCCGGAGTTATCGAAGTTACCCACGGGGCGTCGTCACGTGGTCATGATGTGTTTATTTAAAGGAATCTAAATGAAACCAAACGGTTTATATTTAGATAATTACATGCAAAAGTTTGAAATTCCAGGAGTTTTTTTTTTTTCACAGTAGGCCAGTAGGTTAGCATACGGTCCTAGAAGTGACTCAGGATGTTGGTTCAAGTCCCAAGACATGTTAGCATCGCAGACATAAAGAAGATACTGAAAATGATTTAGAAAAAACATTCAGCCGTGTATATGGCTAAAACTACAAATCTGCTTGGAAGGATGTGCCTCAAAACCAACCATATTAAAACGTTATAACTGCGTACCAGTGCTAACCCTGTGGGCAGGATGCTTCATGTTTATGTTTGGATTTGATGTCAGTTTCTGTTATGATGTGTACAGAGGCAGGCTCTCTTCGCCTATAGTTCCCTCTAGAACCTTTTGAGCAAAGCAGCATTGTAGCTAAAATCGAACCAGATCCTTTGACCTGAGACGTGAGGTCAGTATCTCACCTGGTCCTGTTGCCTGGAGCGTAGAGGAGCCATCATTACCACAGTGCAGTCGGCCGATCGCCACTAGAATGACAGACAATGGGAGGCTATTTTTGCCTGTGACATCTGCCGGTGCGGGATTCATGGTATCTAGGAATTTAGGGTACTGCTATTTGGAGTACACAAGGCCCCTGTTGCTATGAACGGCAGATAAACACAATGTCTGTGACGGGATAGCGAATATATTTAGAGAACTAGTCAACAGCTGCTGCAGAATCTGAGGACCTTTCCTACGATCAAAACAAACAGAGCCAGCGTGAACGTGTGAGCCGACACTAACGGCATTATGTCGAGTTCCCCGTGATCGAAACGCAAATGCACATTCTTACAGAAACGGAAACTTTGTAGTGAGGTCTCAGGCTTTTCTAGTCCTACATCTTTTAGGTAAAAAAAGCTAATGACAATACAAAATAATTTTTCACTGAGAGCTGAACGTCATATGGACAGGCTTCTAGAGGAGCTTCCTTTCTTCTGTGAAGACATCTTGAAATTAGATCTCCTGAAGAATCTCCAATTCTTCTGCTTCTCTGCCTCATTGAGCAATTATTTCTCAATTATTCTCTTTAATAATAATTATCATTCTCTTGTAATTCTGTTATATTCCATTTAATAGCTCTTTTCAATCAATTCTTTAATCTAATTGCACTTTTAGGAGAAGTAATTCAAACAACAAGCAAACTATAATGGGATGTCTAGTATTAGAAATACGTCTTTGAACGGTAGGCTTTATCTGTGTGTGCATTTTAATATGAGAGGTATGTTGCGTGTCCTTAGCCAGAACGAGCCCGATAACTTCAGACCGTCGCGTATCCTTTGGCAAAGATTAAGTGATAAGAATGCAACAAAAGATTAATTACAGTCAGAATGATTTAATGTTGAACGGTTCGATAATAATCTTGAGAGCAGAATAATTCGAGTTGTTTGATTATGATCCTGAAAGCACATAAATTTTTTGCCTTTGACTGAATGTCAGTGAACGGCGGTGGGTTGGATGATACGTGTGCAAACTCGTATCATTGCGTAAAATCTTTATTATGCTCTATCAGTTATCTCTTAATTGTGTGCCAATAACTGTCCTCCACTCAATGTGGACTCATGTTTCGCTGTGACTAGCAGAATCCTGCTGAACCAAATCAACCATCTGCCCCCTACTGGCAGATATCAGTCATGCAATCCCAGAATTCAATTGGTCAACTGGTGTGTCACGCATAGACCAGTTCTGTACTGGAAGCAGTTACTGTATGAGCTCTTACCATGTCACCACTGACGATATTTCCCTATTAAATGTCCTAGCTACATACCATTCTTATTGTGTGCTTATGTATCGGAGAGTGTGTGTGTGTTGCAGACATCAATCAATCGTGAAAGGGATCAACGCTCTGCCCCCCGAGGACCGACTGCTGAAGTTCCTGGTAGATAACTCTGCAGACTGCGAGGAGATTGTGCAGTGTGCCAACTGCGACGTGGAATGCAAGAAACAAGTAAGCCGAGCATGCATCCTCTTAAAGATAAGGATGTAAAGCGTGGGGTACAGCCCATCCGTGGAGCATTGAGGAAACTTTCGCTAAGGGTGCTGCACCGAGCCGTGTGACCCTCTGTCGCTGCTGCAGGATGTGGATGCAATGTATTATTGCAACACTTGTAGCCAGCCCCTGTGCCGAGACTGCAGGGAAGTCACCCATAAGGCCAAAATGTTCTCCCGCCATGAGATTGTCTCCCTGGCCAAGCGCACCAAGGAAGCCCACAAAAAGTGCTGTGAGTGGCCGGCCCACCTCCCCCCAGGCTGAGGCCTGCGGCCCCCCCCCCCCCC
>JAACJT020000086.1:2229385-2243417 GCA_009936485.2 Gymnarchus niloticus
TTTCCACCCTGCTGCCCTCCGAACCTCTGCCGTTCCTCTCTTCTCCTCTCGCAGCTCTGCACGAGGAGCTTTACATCATGTTCTCCACAGAGAAAAAGTCCATGCTGTGCATCAACTGTTTCCGAGACATGCAAGTGTGAGTCCAGTCGTCCAGGACAGCGGCTCTGTCGTTACGTGCGGGGTTCTCACTTCGCTGGGGCTGGGCTGGTGCGGCTACGTTTCTGGGATGCGGCGGCTGGGAAACGGTGCTCACCTTGTGTCTTCCGTGCACAGGGAGAGCCGAGCACACTGCATTGATATTGAGACAGCGTATATGCAAGGCTGTGAAAAACTGGACCAAGCTGTATTAGTAAGTGTCTCTTGTTGCCAAGGTTCATTGGCTCTGGAAGGCCCGTGGCCTTTGTCATGTGACGCTATTTCTCTTCTCTTTTTGATAAACCTCCACGCACGTCATGTCTGACCCACAAATGCTGACCGTGCCAGATCTACATGGCAGAGGCATGACTGTTATTTTCCCCCAGGCGGTGAAAGAGCTGCAGACGTCAGCACGTGAGGCCATCGTCCTGCTGAAGGCTATGATCGCAGAGGTCAGGGCCAACGTGGATGAGGAAGAGACCGCCATTAGCACGCTCTTCAACAACATGCAGGTGAGATGGCGCTTGGATCAGGGGTCTCGAACATTGCATTCAGGATTCAGGCTTCCTGGCTGGAGAACCTGAAGGAGATTTTCCAGGAAATACAGAGACATAGGGTTTTGGGTGGGGGGTGGGGGGGAGGGGAGAAAACATTCTTCTAAGGCAGAAGTATGTGACATAGGGGATTTGGGGAAAGAGAACCCGAGGTTTCTTCTAGACAAAGGAGGCACATAACGAAAATAGAATCAACCAAAACAATCCTCAGACATAAATGAGACTTGGCTACCATATCTGTGGGGATTGAGGAGACCAAAGAAATTCAACTCAGCCAGATGTGATGGGCACACTAGGGAAAAGACTCGTGCTGTCAAATAGAGTGTGACTAGAAGGAGCAGACAGAAAACTGAAATGAATCCAGGTGGTCACATGACTTACTAACCAGGGAGAGACAGTCAAGATTGTCAAGATTTACTGAGTAGATTTATATCCTGCCTTTACCATATTAATAATTTCGAATCATATTTATAATATAATCGCACATTCACTATTAAGTGTTGCCTATTAAGTTAAAATGGACAGAAGCATAGATCAGTTCTTTACAGAAGATCTGATGGAAATGAATGAGACGAATGCTTATTTTACAGGAGAAGCTGGCAGAGCGTAAGAAGATTCTTTTAAAAGCTGCTCAGAGGTAACGATAAGAGCTTATTGTCACACGGCGCGGCCCACATGTCATTCACATGTACTCAGTAAAGACTAGCATAATGGAAGATTTACCTGTTTTACTATCTTCTTCAATTAATGATAGATGTAATGTAATCGGGTAACAGATCGGTCACCATTGGGTACCTAACCTGGGTCACCACTGGGTACCTAACCTGGGTCACCATTGGGTACCTATCCTTGGTCACCATTGGGTACCTAACCTGGGTCACCACTGGGTACCTATCCTTGGTCACCATTGGGTACCTAACCTGGGTCACCACTGGGTACCTAACCTGGGTATGAGATGGTAACATGAACTGAAGACTCATTCCTCCATCTTATAACTGCTCACCCTGGTTGGGATGAGATGCCAGTCCATCACACATCCTCACACATACTATGTGCAATTTAGAGAGTTCCGTTAGACTCACTGCATGCGATTGGACCAAGGGAGGAAAACCCTGAGGAAAACCATGCGACTTGGGGAGAGCATGCAAACTCCACATACAAAGAGCGGAGGTGGGATTTGAACCCACAACCCTGGAGGTGCAAGGTAGTAATGCCACCAACTGAGTCAACATGGACCCCAACAAATAATCACCAACATAGTATTGTACTGTTATGTGCTGAAGTAACACATTGTCCATTATATTGAAATGATCAATTAATTTGTACTCTTTATTCAAAGTTGGTTAATTTCCTGTGAGCACTAAAATGTCAGGTCTTTAGAAGAACTAAGATGTATTAATTACAAATTAATTTACAGCTCTCCTACCCCCTTATATCTAGTCAAATTCACTTAAATATTCTGTACATGCATTGGTGCAATAAACAAATCCCTTATTCACTTTAATTATTATAATTTATATACATGTATAAATTTCTCCAAAATTATTTATCCAAAATTTGTTTGTTTGTTTATTTATTTTTTATTTTTACTAGTTCTTAATGAAACAGCTTCTAGGTTTATTAACAGTTCATTAAAGAATACAATCTACATGTTTACTAAGTCCTCTAGCAGTCTCGTCATGCTTAAAATCATTTCGTAGATGCAAATCACACCATAGTTTACATTTATCATGGGAAAAAAGTGGTATAACTGTACAGTAATTAAGAAGTGTGTCTATACACATACAAACAGAAAGGACGACAGTGCAATGATGCCACTTCCTGTGTCTGCAGTCTGAATGTGTCTTTTTCCTGCAGTCAGCACGAGGAGAAGGAGAAAGCATTTAAAGAGCAGCTGTCTCACCTCGCAGCACTTCTCCCTACTCTACAGGTGAGATACTCTCTTCTAGGCCAGTAAAATATCTATGATTGTTTTTTATTGCTTTTCCAGTAACCTACAATTTTAACAGCTGGTCATGTTGCTGGAGCACTACAGGTTTGGTAGGTTTCTCAAAGGCATTACAGTGCCCTCGAGGTTATCAATCCCCAAATTGTGGGTACGTCTCCTTATCCACGTCACCGTCTGACGCTCCCCCTTGACAGCATTCTGTTTAAATTGTAATGTAATGCTGCCCCCCAGTGGTAAAAAATAAAAAAATAAAAATAAAACGTACAATTGTATATGACGTAATCCCTATCATTTCTCCATCGTTGGGGCTCTCTTTAAAGTGGAAAAGCGAATCTCATGAGGAATGATGAAGTAAAGGTATTAAAGGTATTGAATCCCTAAGTATCATCAGGTTTTCAAACTTACCGGGATCGACCACATGGTGGCACTATTGTTCTTTAGGGAAAAAAACTTGTAAACCAGATGACCAAAACTTTATTTTTAGATTCCTTGGTTTGTGTAGAAATTATTTCTGTGCATTGCTGCCATGCTTGATTTTTTTTTTTTTTTAATTCTGAATTGTGTTCATTACCTTTAAAAGATGTCTGTTTCAAATCTGATCAGCAGTAAATTTTACAGTTAGCTTTTAGGCTAACGAAACATGCTAAAGGACTTGTGCTGGTTTTTGGTGCCATAAATTTAAAAATATGCGCTCCATCATTTTTGATTTTAAATGTACTCTACATCAGTAAATCTCTTAAGAAGCATGGCTGTCTTTGGCCAATGAGCTACAGCCATTTAACAGGGTCATGAAATGTCTTCAACGTCTGGCGCCATCTGATTGGCTTCAAACATTCAGTGATCTTGTCACTCTGAGACCCTTAAACATGCTTTATCTCACAGGTTCACCTGGTCACATGTTCTGCTTTCCTTAGCTCAGCCAACAAGTTTGAGTTCCTTGATATGGGATATGTAAGTGTAAAAAAAAAATGCAGTGTGACACATTTACAGACCCCACCTTCAGCTGGATGTGTGAGGAACACCACAGTTTTCTGTCGTCTTTTAAAACATACATTATAGACCTACCTTTAATGAACTGGTTAACGTCAAATGCAAAACAAATGTTAAAGAGAACACAATAGCAAGCAAATGATTTTGATCCCCTCATGTCTTAAAGGGGTACTCCTGGTTTGAGTTCCAGGAGAGAATGGCACAAATATCAAGCGTTATTAAGGGTTTGGTATACAAGTTTACATAAAAATCAGTAGGAAATCCTTTTGGCATGAAAGGCCAAGCAGAAATATCTCTATGACAGCCGTCTAACCCGAAGTCGCTAACTTTTTTAGCAATTGATGGAGAGACTGAAGAAGATTGTGAAGCTGCCACACAGACTGAGGCCGGCGCAGAGCAGCAAGGTGAGCCCCGAGCTCCCGTTAGCCGACCGAGCCCCGACTCCCTCCCCACGAGTGCTGGGTGGTTCTGCTCACTCCGAAGCACTTCAGGCCACTTCCTCACACGTCCACATACCTTCATTATTTCCACAGTGGAACAAGTTGAGTGAAAAACTAACAATAATGAATTCTGCTTTCAAAGCGCTGCCACAGGCAGAAAGGTTAGAAGGATTAAATCTCTCTGATTTAATGAAAAATCTCTCCACTCACAGACTTGGGAGGAAACTATCTGGTGACCAATTTAGATTAGTATAAATAAAAGTTTGTTTTTTTAATAAAAAAACAAGGCAGTGACATTCTGGACAAAGCGTCCTCCTTTGTGATTAAAGCAGGCCAAAGTGGCCTAAGCAGCCTTTTACCTTCAGGTCCTCCCCTCCTGCAGATCAACACGGAGTACCGGTCTGAGTTCGCCCGCTGCCTGGAGTCTCTGCTACTTCTGGGCCAGCGGAGGTCTATGTCTGCCTCAGGGGGCATCTCCGGGCTGGGCCTCATCAACGGCAGTGGCCTGTGAGTTTCACGTTTCACTGCTCCGTGTGCTCAGACTGGAGCCTACGGGAGGACTAGTCTATTGACAGATGATGATAGAATAAGTGTGTCATCCTATAGCCCGGTCTTGCGTCTACTTCCTATACAATGACAGACAGTATTGGAACTCCAATCATCTGCTCATCCATTATTTATCAGTGACCTGTCAGGATCGCAGCATTTCTGGGAAGCTTAGCATTGACAGGATGCAGCACACACACACACACGCGCACACACACACGCACCAGGAGTGACCAGTATAGAAAAATCATAGCATTTAAAGGGTGTGTTTTTTTTTTTTTGCCCCACTTTTACTCTTCCTATTAAATTCTTCTCGTGTAAATTCTTCATGATCTGTAAAACATTTTACAAAGCAAAAAATATATGTGAAAGTGAAACTCCTACCTTGATTGAAATCTGATGGAATCGTTTCTGTGGTGAAAAATTAAATTGACTTGTCTGGCTCATCATGATAAGGGAGAGCTGTGAGAGGGCCGATGACCGAGCTGGGTGTTTGGGATCCTGTTTTAGCAAATACCCATCCTCTCTGCAAAGTGTCGTTCCACAAAAAGCAACGATAACAAGCTCTGGGCAGACACGGATTCCTAGAAACTGTGGCCTGCAATCTTCTGTGTTGTGGAACCTGCCGTCGCATTTCTCGGTACTCGGCTATTATGGCTGACCATGTGCACATTCTTCTGACACGTGCAACGTGGAAAGATATTCCCCCTGAATCTCGTACAGACACAATAAACAGAAATACCCAGGGGGGGGGCACAAAGAACAGCGAGCAGGTGGGAGTGTTCTGTCGGTCCTCGGAACAGCCTTCATATTACTTTGTAATCCGTTCGTTACCAGGCGCTCTTGAAAAGCGAGTTACCGTCGTTGAAAGCTGTGAATGTGCAGTTATTGTTAGAAATAAAAAAATACACATACTGTATACAGTCCAGTCCATCATTATCATTTTTCTATGCCAAAAGATATGCCAGGCTAATATCATGTGCATTAGTGTATGTTTTTAATAGCAACATTTCAGCAATTTGGCAATGAGCATAACCCCAACACTCGCATCCGTGGAATACACACACAGCACCCCCAAACCCGCTCCCAGTAACTCTTTGTCCATCATCATTTGGGAAGAAATGGCATGTATGCCCTGACTGAGTTTACACAACAGTAACCTCGCTGTTCCCAGGCCTGTTGCTTACTCTGCTAGCATATGATTGGCTGAAAAGAGCTCCTCCCATAGGGGGAGGAGCTGTTTCCCAATCACTATTTTTATCAGAATTTCACAGAACTCTTTCGGAATGCTGTTGTGGCCTGGAAGGCCAGGGAGGCTCAGATGGGGGGGTGAAAGGGCACTTTATTCCATATTACTGATGCAACAGGCTGTGTCAGTGTCTTTAATTGGTATCTGCTGTGGGAAGGCAGGCAAGTTCAAATGGTTTAGTGGGGCTGTTTCTTGGCCACTCTGAAACTGAGTGCATTGCTGCGAGGCCCTCACAGCGTCGCCTTTGACAAGCGTACGACCGCCTTGCAACAGGTAAAAGTCACAGCTCTTTTCTACTCTAAAGGGCACATTTTCGGTCCTTTCTGCTTTGTGGTTATTTACCATTGTCATGATGAGCGTTGAAACAGTTGTGTGTTTTGGGCAATACCTGTCTCCTTCTTCGATGAGATTTGGTTTGTTCCCCCCCATGAGTAGTTAAATTGAGCTTCATATATTTTTTCTTCTGAACTTATGGACGTACGGCTGTCTTGTCGCTCTTTGTTACACCCGGTATCTGACATCGTTTCACGATTTGCACGTTCTTCGTCTACGAGTATCGCTTCGCCGTGTTTTCTGACACCCGGCGCCCCAGTGGACTCAGACGGTAATAGCTCGTTTTCCCGGTAGCCTCGTTCCCCGCAAACATAGGGAACAAGTAGTGACCTTGTGAGTAGTTTGTAGCGGGAGGGGCAGTCCCGCAATGCTCAGTGTCAAGCAAAGGCACCGCTCCTGCGTGGAATCTCTGGAGCTCTGCTCACAGTATCATCATTGTTATCTTTAGACCGCAGACTTAGTGATGCTTGGTCCGCGGCCTCGGCTGCAAGTCGACGACAGGTGCTCCGAGACGGCACGGCTCACTGCCTCCAAATCCAGATGGATTTGAGCGACAAGATTCTTCAACCAAAACCATCTCAGCATCGGTATACACTATGAACCGCTGGCCTGGATTCCGGTCTGGGGTCTCTCGATGCCTGAAGTTCCTCAGCGTCTTTTATTGAATTCTGTGGGCTCCAGTTGAAAAGCAGAGATCCACGATCTCTGTAGGGATTTGGCAGTAAAATACCAGGACCAAGGCTGTTTGTTTGCCTATATATCAGACTGCCAATGTCTGTGTGTTTGTGTATGCCTTACTGTATACTCACTTCCATTATTGGGGACGGTAGTCCAGGTAACCCTGGGGCCTTGGGTTCTAAGCTTTCAGAGAAGGAGGCCCATCAGACTATCTCGTTCTCAGCTGGGGAATGTTCTCGTGAGAACACGGTGCTGTGATTAGTCTGAAGCTATCGTTAGCATCAGAGCTCATTTTGAACTTAAAATGGAAGAAACTTACTTAAAACAGAAATAAAATGATGAGACCATAAAATTAATAAGGAAAGAAAGCGTCCATCCATCAGTTTTCCAGCCACTTACGCAGTATGGAGAGGAGGTAGGAGTCTGTCCCAGGCAGCATAGCATCCATCACAGTCCATCACAGAGTAAGAAAGGATAAATATATCAAAATTAAGATTGAATTGTTTATAAAAGTGATTTACAACTGGGAAGTGAGATTTCATAGCGGTTGGCAAAACCATTGAAAAAGTGCTGTGTGAAATGTTTTCAAGGGAGAGACCTTTGAGCCCTCATGGGTGCGCCAAGATGGAGTCAGCAATCCAAGGCCGAATTCTGATTGATTCCCTGGGCCGAGGGCCACCAGTCTCAGGATTAGTCCACTAAACTATTCTGGTCATTTCTGCTCTTTGTGGCAATGTGGTTACCAGTTAGTCTCACACCTGTCACGCTTTCGTAGTGTCATCGTCCAGAGAGTAGGAAAACTGTGACATGTGGGTTTGACCCCTTGCTCTTCCCCACCTCCACCCGCACCAGACTGCAGTCGTCCCTCTCGGTGCCGTGCCACTCACCCTCTGTTGGCGATATGTCACTGGGCTCCTCGGTGGTGCGCAAACCCACCTCCCACCGCTACATCAGTACCAAGGTCCTACTGGCCGAGGGTGGTGACACCCCCTTCACCGAGCATTGCCGCAACTACGAGAACAGCTACAGGGTGAGTGGAGCCCTGCCTCCCACAGCAACACATCCAGCAGTGATCAGACAAATTAGGGTTTAAAACCCATAGTAGGCGGGACTATCACACTTCCCATTGGTCACATTACTTGCTGGTTAAGCCAGGCAGTGATTGAAAACACATAACACATTCAACCACCAAGTAACTGAACGTCAGGGCTCTCAGTAGCCTGTCATTTTAAATTAATTAGAAAAAAAGTAAAGGTTTTTGGTTCCAATCCTGGAGGCTGGGGGGGGTGTCATCAACTCAGGGTGTCATCAACATCAAGCATAGAAATGGGTAAGAGGGTAGAACTGGATGATACTGAAATCACGTTTGAAAAGTGATAAAACCTTTATCTAGTTACCTCTTGGTATAAGAAGTACGCATGTCTCCCAAAGGGTTTTCAACACTCCTTAAACCAGGGACTCCCAGAGGAAAACAGTCCAGAGGAAGGGACCCCCTACCACTAATGCATGCTCACAGAAGTAACTAAGAATTATGGGGGGGGGGGTTTTGAATACTTTGCACAATGCGTAAACTGGTTGATAAAGCCTGCATTTCATCAATTAAAAACTTAACTGCAGGAAATACTAGCTCTCAGCTTGAAAACTGCATTCTCTCTAATCACATCTCATTTTCACTTTAGAGCACTTACTGCATTAAGTAACCTTCTCAAGAGTCCAAGAGCTTTTTATTTTTGGAAGCGTGTTGTGACAATTTCCCGAATGAACCTTAAATGAAAACGAGAGACCCAGACTTCAGATCACTTTGCCTCAGACGGTCTCTGAGCACCCTCTGTCTAATCTGAGCACCCTCTGTCTAATCTGAGCACACTCTGTCTAATCTGAGCACCCTCTGTCTAATCTGAGCACCCTCTGTCTAATCTGAGCACCCTCTGTCTGATTATCGTGCAGACGGGTTTTTTTTACGCGGTGTAACAAGCAAGTGCTTGAACTCCTCCCCTCCAGGGGAGGGATCCACAGTTGCATTTTATCTGACCTTCTCCAAGCAAGTCCTGAACTCCCCTCTTCAGGGGAGTTTCACACCTACATGGCTATGATTTACTCACAAAGGAATTTCTGTCTACAGAAAAACATTTTGTGATTTGCTTAATGCTAAGGATATTATGCGTGCTTACAGAAAAGTTGCACATCCAGTCAGACAAGAGTTTCGGGAGTAGTTGCCACCTTGCAGGGTTAACTTATTTAAACA
Source organism: Gymnarchus niloticus (assembly GCA_009936485.2). Lineage (NCBI taxonomy): Eukaryota > Metazoa > Chordata > Actinopteri > Osteoglossiformes > Gymnarchidae > Gymnarchus > Gymnarchus niloticus. The sequence continues at coordinate 2,238,504 of JAACJT020000086.1, forward strand.
TTGGCCACACAATTGTCCCATGAATTCTTGTCCCATCGGTTCTCCCCAAGATTCTGCAGACTGAGATCCAGAAGCTGAAGGACCAGGTGCAGGAGATGCACAGGGACTTGACCAAGCACCACTCCCTCATCAAGACAGACACGATGGGTGAGATCCTGGAGAAGTCGCTGCGCGTGGACAGCCAGATCGCGTCCGAGTACTCTGCCGTGGAGATGATGCGGACTGTGTTTGAGGAGGTGAGCTGACAGTCTCCTTCTGGAAGAGGCTATTCTTAGAGGATTCCGTAAGACCAGAAGAAAACTGACTGGGTGATTTTCATATCAGATTTGGGAGGAAACATTTCAGAGGGTGGCCAACGAACAGGAAATCTACGAAGGTAAGAACTACCAGGGGGTGTGCGTCTCTGAGGTTAGCATTTGGAGGTCTCGGTTTAACACAGGTCGTGTGTGTGTGTGGTATCCAGCACAGCTGCACGACCTTCTGCAGCTGAAACAAGAGAACAACTACCTGACCACTATCGCCCGGCAGATTGGCCCCTACATCCGATCCATAGCCAAGGTGAAGGAGCGCCTGGAGCCCAGGTACTGACTCAATACTCAGAGGGCCCCCAGGGAAATCTTGGCAGAAATGCTTGATGTCTGGGTTTTCACTGGCAGGCTGAGATGCCCCTGTGACCCCGAGCGGGGTACATGGTTAGAAGAAGGGTGCATAGATCGATGGATGTTGAGATGTGGGTGGGCATAAGTATCTATCTGGCATATTCCACTGACTATTTGGTTATCTTTGTTGCATGATAAGCACTTCAGTTTTATCGTGGTATGAATTCCATGCCAATTTTTCACTTGGCGAGTCCCAGATGATGAGCCATTGAGGTTTCGTTACGTATCTCCTTAGCTGATGTCAAAATCCATCCACGATACGGCTCTGTGTAATCTCACCTTGAACAGTGATGGGACAAAACTATAAAGGAGACCTATAATTATCTATAAGGCCTATAATCAGACCTATAATTACCATTTTCTTCCAGATTATGGAGTGTAATTTTTCCAGGTTCATGAAGGCAGATGTTTCTGTACCGACGTGGAACCTTAACTCTGTAGTGAAATTATCTAGCAGAATAAATGGACAGAACATAAAATGATGTATACATAATCTATGTACGATTTGCCTTGGATTTGTCTGCTCATCGAATACAGCACAGTTTCAACGTTAAATAATCTAATAATGAGTCTAATCATGCTGCCACAAGTCTCGGAGGCAACGAAAGGTATTTTACAGCTCAACACAAGTCATCGATAGGCAACTTAGATAAGTGACATCAACTGGCTTCAATTACAAGATTTTCTGAGCCAGAACAAAAAAAAACGCTTCCAAATTCGTAATTATTAGGGGGTAGTCACAATTTTGTCATGTGTTGTCATTTCAGAGAATCCAGAAATATATCACTGATTGTAATTCATTCCATTTTCTGTCTGCACCTCTATACAACAATAAGCTAGAAGGACTTTCAGCTTTGGAGAGCGTACATTATGATGTTGTTAGATACTTTATTCTACACCCATGACATATTTTTAATGTTCAAATTGCAGGCAACACTCTGACGGGGAAATCTCATTTTTAATTTAAATTTTTTTTTATGCTACTCTGACCATGAGTTAATACTGATAGAATTATTATAACCTGCCTGGATTTCATTAATGCCGTGACAAAGAACAAAATCATTTCGCTTCCATCTTCCCTCACAGATTGAAAGAGCCAAAGGACCTGAAGGATGACCGCTCAGAGACCATGCTGAACATCTACGAGGACAGGCAATGCTGCTCTCCTACCCTACAACAGTCCATTCCTAATGCACTCATAAGCTGGGGTAGCATATAGCTGAGTCATTGTCACCTGAAAGCTAAGGGTCCTGCTGTAATACCTTATGAGCACTAAAAAGAGTATTAGCTAAGGATATACACATAAATAACCTGAGTAAGCCATGAAATGGGGAGAAGTTGTAACACTAGGAGGAGCAGTCACAAAACAAGATACTCAGTGGGTTTTTAGATACTCTCTTAGCCGGGTTCTTTAAAGGCTTTGTCAAATCCACCCCTGCTCCACAGAAATGACCTGACCTGCACTGTGGAGGACAATCGGGATAAAGTCCTGGACAATCGCTCGATCAACATTCTTTCCGAAGACGTTTCGCTCAAGAACAAGGACTACTACTGGCTGGCGAAACCGAAGAACTCCGTGGACGTTCCGGGTCGTAAAGAGATGCCGTTATAAAGCCGAGCTCTCTCCAGCCTCTCACAGCGCCGCCTGGGAACGCCAGGACGAGTGAGCGAGCAGCAGCCCAGCTAGGCCTCGCCTTTGGTACCAGCTCATGGCCGGAGTCTCAGCTGGGATACCCAAACGTCGGGTTTGTAAACCCCTGGCCCGAACTGACTGATCTACCCACCTATAGCTGTAGAGTTTACATCCTATTTTTGTGTTCAGAAATACAATGAATGAATGCATAAATAACGATTTAGTGCAGGCACACCCAGCTATAACGTTGGAATCTGGAAGATCAGCGTACGTGAATGGACTTGTGTAAGAAAACTGGGACCTCATCGTCCACGTGTTGTCCCGTAGCGAGAGGGTGACTTCTGTATGGTAAATGCTTAATGGTGACCTTATAACATTTCTGCATTAACACCGATTACCCTTATGAAGCAAGTTTTTTTTTCCCTGAAGTAAATGCAGATCAATGAGAACAATATACAATTATCAAAGCTTGATTTAAACAATAAAATGTAAATATTATACATATATTAAATTTTACATAGTTCAACTAACAAATTCTAAATCATCAGTAATGCTTTCTACTGACAACTATACCAGACCCATTGTTATTTCAAAATGGGGGGGGTCATAGAATGCATAGTCATCATGTTACAAATCCAGGGTTTTGGGTTTGAATCCCTTCCAATAAATGTGTGATTCCCGAGTGTGTGCGTGAGTGGCCTGGAATGGGACAGTGCCCTGTCCAGAGTGTACCCAGTTGGGACAGGCTCCAACATAATCACTTATAAAACCAGGCAATACTGTAAAATTCTGCCACCTCGTGTGATATTTAAATTACAGCCAAATTCAAAAGTATTTCAGGCTTTAAGCACACTAAGTACATAGTTCATTTGATTTAATGAGCCACCCAGTCACTATAAACCGTCTCGATCCAAACAGAAAAGCCGCAGGCCATTCCCAATACTTGGAACGATAAGGAGATCGGAAAAAAAAAATCCATTCAAACAATATCTGGCAGCAGCCACAGGGATCTCTGTGCACAGCTAGTAACAATCAAACCAAAGGTCAATGGGCAGGCATTTGATTTCACTGGAATCCTGAACCTTTATGATGACAGGACAGGTTGAGAGAGGGTGAGGATGTCACACAGTTCATACCAGCCACAGCAGCTCTCAAATCACAGCACTGGATAGCTATATCAAGAGGGGTGTAAAACAGGAGACCCGTGGAGACGCATGCTGTGGCTTTAAGCCGCGTCTGTCCCACGTGTAAATTCAGAATAATCGACTCTCTGCTGTTCCAAGGTGATGGAGTGAAGATCTGCTGCCAGGAGGAGCAGATACCACAGAACACACACACACACACACACACACACACACACACACACACACACACACACACACACACACACACACACACACACAGGGCTACTCTAAAAATTGAAGTTTATTGATTGTCTGAATTCACAATTTTCAAAGGCAATTTGAAATATATTGTCTGAAGTTGGGTTAAGCTACAAATATATAAAAAAAAAATGTAGCGCATTTGGAACACAACTAAACTGAACCAAAAGGTTAAAGTATTTCAACAAGATTGATACAGACCAACATCAGTACAGGTTAAGCCTATCTGGGTCTTTAATGGTCAACCTAGTCAAACGTAAACACTGTTGAGACTGGAGAAAATGATAATACCTTATTTACCTGCTTTTATGAAGCTGGGAGAATCTTAAATTTACTAAAGCAAGTTAAGTAATAAACATACTGTCAGCAACACCCCCCTCAATCTCTGACATCTTTGGTCAAAGACACCTCCTCGAATGACATAATCGACCCTTAACACACAAGGGAGTCCTTTCTGTTTTCAGACCCAAGTTGCTACAGTCTTGAAAAAAAAAAAAGTGCATTAAGAAAAGAAGTTTTAATCAGTGGGGTCAGCTGGGGTTTTGGCAGCGTAGCTAGGTTCAGAAACGCACCGCGCAGGACTTTTAGCGGAATGACGTCCAGACAATCCACCACCCAGGCAGATGTCAGAAAACGAGGAAACTCGTCGCGCGATTTGTGAAACTCGAACCTGTCATCTAGAGGGAACACGAGTGTACACATACTAACGATCCACCCGCTGAGCGCTTTGTAATCGCACTCTGCGAGGACAACACTTCATTACTCACGTCTCCAGCTGACAGTAGTCCGGAATGAAAGCGGCTAATTCCAGACACCCACCAGAGACGATGACTGTTTAATAACAGCGGCAGTGCGCGGCTACATCCAGAGTGAAAACGGTGAAGGATGGAGCAAAGTTGCAGATTTTAAAGCCGAAAATCGGCTTGACACTGACGTCATGGAGATACGGGGGAAAGAAGGGACTGGGAAGGAGTAGCTAAGGGGCTGGGCTACTAATGTGAAGACCCAAGAAGCCCAGAAGCGCACAGGGAAGCCAAGCCAGCAGTGGAAAACCGTTTGGTGCTCAGTGATGGAACAAAGTGGAAAAACAGAAAAAACGGAGATGTGAAACGAAACAAGGCTGTGACCTTGGCCACTGGTGTGCAGTGAAAAGGACATGGAACCGGCATTATTAATTAGATGCTTACATGTCACCTGTCGGGGGGGGGGGGGGGGCACGCCTTCCCCACGGCCTGTCTCC
>JAACJT020000086.1:2243517-2292706 GCA_009936485.2 Gymnarchus niloticus
AGAAAAGAAAGGCGGGGGGGGAGGTCCCCCGCCACCCCCCCGTGGTGTGGGGGGAGGGCCGGCCCCGGGGGGGGGCGGGGGGGGGGGGGCGGGGGGGGGGGGGGGGGGGGGGGGGGGTCCGGACAGCCAGACGAATGTAAGTCTTAATAAAACAGAAAGGATGCCGTACCATGGCTGTGTGAAGAGTTTTGCTGTACATGCTGTGTTCAGGGATGCTGTTGCATGATGTCATCCCCGAAGAGTTAATTGTGCTCATCTGCGTATTGAAACGCTCTGTCCAAATAAATACACGGATTTTGTTATACGAGCTGAAACTTTGCCGGAGAAAAGTAAAAAAAAAAAAAAAATCTTGGTAAAAAATAAGAACAGCACAAAGGGAAAGGGTAAAAAGGGAATATTCAATGGTAAATGTTAAGCATATAATTGCTGGGAGGAAAATTATAGGGACATGCAGACTCCCTTCAGCATGCACAGCTCTGCCTAAGGGCACTATACCCCTTTTTCTGAATCATACACAAATTAAAGCCAAACAAAAACTTTCAAAGGATATATAAATGCATAATGAACGAGTCATCATAAATATTAAATGTAGCTAATGTCAGCAGAACCTCAAGCTATGTTTCAGTATCACAGTTTTCTAAAATTAGAAAATATATTCGACTCTCTTTGTATGTCCTTAAATCATAATGCCTGACACCCCCCAAAATAAATATGATGGTGATTAATTACTGCTATAGTTCTTGATTACAAGTTAATAACAAGGCAGTGGTTAACTGAATGACAGAACTGAGCCATGCTGAGATTTGCCGGCGTGATCTCTGATGTCAGTCATGCTGACTGAGGCGTGGAATCCTCACACATGACAAGTGTGCAGTACCACCCTAGTTTCTACCATCACGGTCACTTCAGTGCCCAGTGTCGCTCTGAAAGTGTGGCTCTGCCCCCCGGGGGAATCCAGTAGCTAGTGCCGCTAAACAGCAACAATAAATCAACCTCTTTGTAATGCCAGGGGAGGCCTGGAGTAGCCTAATCAGCCTGGGCTTAATTGACTTTACCCGTTTAATTGCTCTCGTCTTTTTGAATAAATTAAGGGATTTCACTCGCTAGTCTTTTAAAAATATGTTAGGTGGTATTACAACGATTAAGCATTCGTACTACCTGCATGTACACAGCCATGATTAAAATAAAACTACGTTGTTGTCATATTTACAGTATATAATATAGAAATTTTACTTTTAGACAAACACGGGCATTTTGTGAATTCACCATTTAAAAGCTTTATGCGGTTGCACTCTTGTTAAACGGTTAATGAGTGATTTTTTGTAGCTTCAATTTTCTTTCAGCCATGCGGCATCGGTAGGGTAGATGATTATATTAATGCGCTCTCACTTCTAGTGCTGGAGTTTATTTAATTAGACCTAATTAGAGAATGAGCACCTTTTCAGCAAAAGCGATTTTTTAGCTCGTCAGAGGATCAAAGAGTGATAACGGACGCTTTAAACAAACGCTCTTGTGGCGTGGGGTCACAGGGGCCTACGGCAGGCCTCAGATGGCATACATCAGGAAGCACGCAGGGTAATATAGCAGTCAATAACAAGGCACACACAGGGGGCATTTCAAGATACACCTCACAGGCTTTTGAGCCACGGGAAGGTACATGCAAATGCCACAAAGACATCAGCTTTGGGTTTTCGAACCTTGGAGGTCCAAGCAGGGCCACAGCCAGGAATTCTGGGGCCCCAAATATGTTAAACTGTGTGCAATACACCATGTAACATAACAGGGTCCTTCTCCAGCTGTTTGCCTATAGAATCCTTCCTTGGTTTGCTTTCAGTGGCAGTAATTTTGATTCGAATCATATAGCTGGATATCAGTCTTATTGGTTGCTGCTGGTTGGTTTTGGTCTGGTCGACAGAGACTAAGACTGGTGACGGGCCAGCGGTAAAGCTGGTGCCAGGAATCAATGAGGTCGTGCCTGGGAACAGGGATCGAGATTGAGCAAGACCCGGGGAAAGGCCGAATGACTTGAAAGGGGGCAAGTTGCCTCGTATAGGGGTGGGCAACCTAAGACAGGTACTGTCACGCAGGTGGGCGGGTCAGCCAAGGATGGGTAAGACCCATCCTGCCGAGAGTGATAACCCCGAGTGACTGTGATTGCAGACCTGGGTTAGGTGTCTCTGAGACCCTGTCCTGTCCTGTTTCCCAGGGGACATTGATGTTATTTCTCTACTTTTTAAAATGCCTGTAAAGCACTTTGTAAACCCTGTGGTTAAAACATCCATCCATCCATTGTCTATACTGCTTATCCGTGGGAAAGCTGGAGCTGATCCCAGCTGAGAGGCGGCGTGCACCCTGGGCAGGTCGCCAATCCACCGCAGGGCCAACACAGAGAGAAACAACCACACACACTCACATTCACACTTATGGGCAACTGATTGATTGATTGATTGATTGATTGATTGATTGATTGATTGATTGATTGATTGATTGATTGATTGATTTAAATGTCTCTACCGAGCTCAGGGACAGCATGTACCGTTCGTGTTCGTAGCTGTGCTGTCACCCAAGCTAAACTTAATGTGTGGCTTAAACAAGAGTGCTGCATACACAGACCTAAAACTAAACCGGACGGCACCTCTCAGCGGTGGTGGATTAAATCGCCTCCCAAAAGAAGATGAATTTAAATGCTCTTACTTTACACATTAGTTTCTGATATGAATGCCTTGCCTGGCCTGACTGCATCTTCAACCTTAAGAAAAAAAAAATGCTCAAACATTTAAACCTTTGATTGTATTGTCAATTTTCATTTTAGATGAACTACCCAACCGAGCTGCTTTTACATGAAAAAACACAGGGTGTGGTCACATTATACGTTAATATTGCTCCATTTTTTAAGGTATCATTCGCGCTCGGAAAAAGGTGAATAACTTTTCATAACTTGACTTTTGAGGATTGAATATGCAGATTTATATTTGCTCTAGGAAGTTCAGATACAATGCAGCACAGAAAGAATGGCGCGTAACATGCATGTAAGGCCTCTTTTGAGAGCCGGGATCACGAGAAACGACACTTTAAAACGTGTTTCTCACTTTCCTTTTTGTCACATTTCTTTTTGTAATTGTTTGTGATGAGTTGACTGGCTTTGTTTGTTATTATTGAATAAACTGAAAAAAAAAATGTATACCATTGATACTGTCGCGCCCCCTGCTGATTGCTTTCCTCGTGCCGCACCTGGTTGCCGTGGTAACGCCATAGCGTCGTTATGCACCTGGCGCTGCTTGCCTCCTTAAGCACGTGGTTGCCTATTAGCCTTGCCTTTCTCATCGTGGCAGCTCAGTTGGTTTGTCAGTCTTGATCTGGAGGGGTACCTGCTGGGTTCTGCGCCATCGTACTTCACCTGGTGTTCTGAACCAGCTCCTTGCTTCCTCGGACCCCTAGACCCCGCCACGGTATGCCAGCGGGTAGCCCGACGCCCCCCAGTGTCGGGACAGATACCTCTTGATCAAAGAGCGATCGTCTCGACTTCCAGCCATGCTTTGGAGTTTTCATTTTTTACATTCATCATTCTGTAATTAGTTACAGGTCCGCAGGATCATGCGTGGCTCAGTCATATAAAGATATAAAACACCTGGTTAATGCGGCGGGAGAATACGCCCAGGGTCCGATCATGGATCTTCATTCTTATTAATATTTTTTGCAATCGGGGTTTGATTGTTGGCTCATGACTATATGAAGGGATTCCCAAAGTGAGGTCTCATTCACTAATCTGGGGTGGCTCTTAAACTGCAGAAGCTCGTTTTGTGCCTTTTACCTGCTTAACGGGACGATTCGGGACACTTTAAACAAATCAAGGGACTGGATGGGATCCGGCGTAAAATATGTTTAAATCCGAGCACATTCACGCGTACATCACCCGTTTAAAAAATGAAATTTCCATCGCATTGTGATCAAACCTGCAAATGAGAAATGTAATAATCGGCCGACTTTATGAAAGTGCTCGTTCCCATTATAAATGCTATAAAATCAGACCTCACCCCGTGATACAGCTGGAAACTCCGAGAGTTTGTTAGAAATTCTTGCAATTTATTCTGTGAACGTACAAAAAAATCGAGTCGTAGTTATTCTGCATGCCCAGAAACTCCATGGGTGTTAAAAGGAGACTTAGAAAATAAAGTTTCCCACCCTTACTGTCTCAAAACTGTCTGAAGTTAAACTGCAGCTGTGAAGAGGACAGGATCAGAAATTTATAACTCATATTTTAGACGTCTTTAATTCTCTCTAGCCAGCCTACCCCCAGTCTGCAAGAGATATTAATGTATATTAAATTATCTACATAAGCTGCATGACCATGAATACCTGATTCTACAAGGCTCACAATTACCTTAAAAAGCCTCACAGTTACTTTGTACTACAAATATCTTAGGTAAACGTATTGAGCCAAAACTGTTTATTCTGAGGAATTATTAAAATTCTGCATTACTTGTTTATTCTCCTTATATACGAAATAAGACCAGTGCGTCGCACCGCTCAGCATTAAAATAAGACTTGAACTTGTGTCCCAATACCATCTGAAAATGTTTTAAAAAAAAAATTAGTGAAAAATGAAGAATCGGCGGAGGATGATGGTTTTGGTAGAGTCACACTGACACCTAGAGGCTGAACAGGAGTTTCTGGTTTTGGTAGAGCAACACTGACACCTAGAGGCTGAGCAGGACTTTTCCCAGGCTGGCACTCAATATGTTACTCTTTCCTATACATTTCAACATGACTCTTTCCCCAAAATTCTCTAAAAATTCATCTGACGCTGTTTTGCCAATAGGTTATGCTGACAAAATATTTGGAAAAATTAATGATTGTGTACAAATAGAAAATACCGATAGATCTTTGTGGTATGTGTGTATCACTGCCGATTCCAGATTCCATTCGATATTTGATCAAGTATTATTACTGTCTGTGATTTTAAATTAATTAAGTATTAAGTATTAATTCACAGTTTATTTCACTACTAACAGCGACACTGACACAAAACGGCTCTGCCTTCTTACTTCTTCTGACAATGACCCTGAGAAAAGGATGAACAAAAGCTATTTTGTATAGCATACTTTTAAATCCAGCCATTTCTCTGGTTTGGTCTGACACTGAAAGCTGTATTCTGAGTTTTTTTTTTTTTTTTTTTAATTAAAATTTATTGTTTACGATTCACTGACTTGCAGAAAATATTTCTTCAGATTCCAGTAAACAGACACAATTCCAGTCATCTTAATCTGTCTTTTCCAAAGGTTTTGAGGGTATTCACGTTCAGACTTCAGATGTGACACACACCTTATGCTGTGTTTTCATTTTTTTCATTATTTAAAATAAAGTCATAGCTCATCTGAACTCATACTTCCAGTTTCATATACATTTTTATTATAATAAGACTAAGATGTAATTTCGCATCAAAAATATGCTGAAAATTTTGAATGGATAAAGAAATTGGCGTAAAAAATTCAGGAAGCTTTATTGATTTGTTCTGTTAATTAAACTATAGCTCTAAAAGATATGTTCATTAATACACAGCATTCAGCAAAGAACAACAAAACAAATTTTATGCGATTCATCCGGTGGAACAAAAGGGTCTGCATTGGGATAGACGATGTCACATCGTTCCTTTGTATAAAGGAATATTTGCTTCCATTAGCAGCAATGCTTAACCCACATTCTGCTTCCATATTGTTTCTCCATAAAGGAAAACTACAATTTCATAAAATGTACAGCACAACGATACATCAGTAAAACTCGTCAACCACTTGCGAAATCACCCTCACATTGACATTCCAGATAAACATAAGTCAGTCTTCACAAAAGACTTTTTCAGCTGAACCGACTGATAAATGAGTCGTTTTTTCGTCAAAAAAGGAAGGAATTAAAAAGAAAAAAAAAATTAGCTAAAGTATTTTAAACGTATATTGCCTCTTCTCTTGGAAGTATTACTGTACAGCGGCAGCCAGGTCAAACTCCTCCTCCATATACATGAAGTGCAAATTAGAGCTGGGCTCTTACAGTCTTCGCATGGGTGATGTCACCTCGGACCCCTTGACCTCTTGGCCCTGTACCTGAGTTTGGGTGTGTCACTGCTGGCAGCACAGGGGTACCACGTCATCTGTGGGGTCCGGAAACAGTCGCAGAGCTTCTCTGGAGCACCGGGAGTAGCCGTTGGTGAACAGGGGTGCTTTCTTCACTGAGAGGAACGTGAGTGTCTTCTCCCAAACGTCTGGGCTGGGAAGGCCATTCTGGAAGTGTCCCCCAATTGCAGTTTTGAGTCGTCCCATGCTGTTGCTACACTTTCTCTCAAGGCTCAGAATCTTACCCCTACGAGAGCAGGAAAAAAAAAAACGTTATTACATCATGGGAAAATCTCACATATTCCAGGACTTGTGGATTCTCAGTAACCCTACTGTTCATTGTAGGATATAACGAACAATTATATTTCTTTTGCCGATTTTCAGGTTTAATTCTGTCTGGACTTACCCAATTCGCTGATCCTTCATGGTGTCCTGGAAACCGAGGTGCAGATAGTTTGCCAGCGTGAAACTTGGGCAGGTATTCACTTCAAAGTCAAGGGGTTTTACGCTCCGTTCCTCATGGTGCTTACATACAGCTTGTATTTATACGGGTTCTGTTCGGTGCAATAGCACGTTCTCACAGTCAGCAGCCAATCAGATCGCTGCGGAAAAGCCACAACCGTGTGGGAAAAAAATGGAACAATGACTCAAACCCAGGCAAACAGGTGGAAGGGTGTCCATGTAATGTCTTCTGTCAATCTAGTGACTGGCTGGAGGGTGGGAAACTGAGATGTCTAAAGGATCAGACCCCCAACGCAGCCCTGATTCCAGCTGCCTGCTGCTGCCAAAAGCGATGAGAAAGTCTGTTCATTATGATGTGTTACGTCCACTGCTTTAAAGTCATCCTTCATATACCAATTAGTCATATCCTAATATCTGTTCATCCCATGCATATTGGAAATACATTCAGAAAAAAAAATATATATAAAATGTATAAGTATTAATGTATTAATGAGGGTATTTCAATACTTCATTTTTCTATAAAATCTGAAGCTAAGAACTATTAAAATGAGAAAATAACTTGTACAATTAATAAAACGAATGATCTAATTGGATATTACCAAGAATATCTTATATATAAAATTATTGTTTTATAATATTACTTCATGTGCATTTTAGGGCGTGGAATATAAGATCAGAAATGATTAATGATTATAAAGTAAAAAATGAATTGAAATCATCATTATATTTCGCAAACTGACCCAAGCACATTTTCTCTGATAGCAGAAAGGTAAAACTGTAGAATGGAACTGCCCTTATAATATTTCATCCATCCATCTACTAACCACTTATCCTGGTTGTGGTAGTCCTTGAACCTCTCCTAGGCACCGTAGGGCACATGACTGTGGGCCCAACCCATAACATGGGACATATGTACCCACTCTCAGAGACTATTTAGGGTTGCCAGAGTACCTGGAGAAAAATCTGCAAGACTCAGGGAGAACATGCAAACCCCACATGCGGAGGGGAGGTGCTATTCGAACCTTCAACCCTGAAGGTGTGAGACAACAGTGCTAACCACTGAGTCACTGGGACCCCTCGTATATTATATTATATAGGAAATGAAAAACTGTCTTTCATATAAAACAGATAAGAAAATATGACTTCCGTGTATGAGGGCCAGATGGTCGGGTATGGAGAATGGGGGGACTGATGTGAGTGTCCCCCCACCCCTGAGCCTCACCCATCCCCCCCGGGGCCCCAGCCCACTCCTCACAGCCATTGATGGCAAGTGTGGGAAGCTCTATATCCAGACAGCTCCCACGTTCGCAGGCTAAAGGAGGGTGTGACCCCGGCAGGTGTTCAAGGTCACAGTGGGGCAACCAGCTGTGAGCCTGAGTGGGAGAGTTGGCCTCTGAAGCTAAATTCTTTATTATTATTTTTATTAGTAGTAATAGTATATCTGTTTCGTTCTGAATGATGTCACGATTTTGTTCTTCTCTGCTGAAATGACATATTTATTTTTCCTGTTTATTTGTTGTATTGTGCTGGACCCGTCCCAGTCCAGACTCCATTAGCCCTTAAAATGAAAACCCCTTTCCTTAATATGCCTGACTTTCACCGCCCAGGCACTTAGCTGCATGGCTCCAACAACCTCTCACACTTAGGTGAAAAATTAGTCTTAGTTTGTACGCTCATTCCGTTAAGTTGGTTTGCGTCGTCTGAAAGTGTCTAATCTAGGAACAGGCCTGATGTAATACCTTCGAATATGTTATTCAACCTGAGCTACTCCAGTAAAAAATATTCAGCCGTAAAAACAATCAATGAAGACTAAGTTACTTCTGAAAATACAACGGCACAAGCAACGCAGGAATATTGCAGGAATACGTCAGATAATTCATAATTATGGTTTTTTTCTCGGTAAATCGTAGTAGCACTACGTATGTGTTCATCATCTGTCTCTTGTCACCTGTGTTACCCGACCCCCTCTTTTTACCGGGACACCACAAGCCGCCGCTAAAATCCCCCACCCTGCGCTAAGCTCCATTCTGAGCATGTGGCAGCTCGGCAGTCCCATTGTCCCTCTGCTGCCCCCAGCAGACCTCCCATTCGTCAGGAAGCGTGGGAAACGAACGCCGACCCCAAGCTCACGCCCTTGTGTGCAGATTTCTTCCTATAAAAGGGACTTGGCAACCCGAAGCCACAGCACTAAAGCTTCAGCCAGAGACTGACTCCGCCGATGGAGCCACCGACTGTCTAGTAAGGTAAATTACCAATTTTAGGCAAACAGGAAGTGCTTGGGGGGGCTAAATGACAAGCTAATGCAGAAATACTCTGCTGGACTTCATATGCTAATGCTGTATGTTTACTAGTGATTGTAAAAAATATGTCTTGCTTTTGTCCTTACAGCTAAGAAAGCCAGTGGTGAGGAAGATGGATCAATTACATTATCGACAGCTTTGGAGAGCATCGTCTTCTCCATGAAGGCAGCGAACCAGCCTCCTCTGCACTACCAGTTCTAGACTTCAGAACTGATGTCTGAAGAACATTTCCAGAAGTACGTCTCCAGGAGAGATATGGCCAAGATGCCGGTGCTCCTGCTTACCGCAAATGGGAGAAATCCGAGAAGCGGCTTTCATCTTCCCATGACCCTGTGGGTCTGCGTCTCCACCATGAACTTCTCAGACCACAACAGGTGGTCCCGACTCGCTCTGGTGGAGTCCTGCAGACAGATACCGTGATCGCCGTTCGATTGACATCACTGGTACTTACTTCTGTAAGGAATTCCTGTTCTGCAGTATAGGCAGTTAAAAGACCTCAGTTTTTTGGGAGAAAGTATGACTTACCAGAAGAAGTGAATCTTTATCTGACATGGTTCTTGTTAAATAAGATTTTAAATTAGAGCATAGGAGTTGTGCATACATGTATCTACATTTATAATGGGTATAAATATTGTCTCTTGTGGAGACTTTGTATTTATTAAACAATATTTAATATAATATTGGTTTAATATAAAATTTCCAGTTTATTATGGAATGAAGACTTGAGTTAATGCCCTGGTTTCCCTTTTGACAAACTATAACAAATGATGAGGCGTGAAACTTGTCTGATCTCAAGTTTAAGTAAATATTGCTACTGGCAAGGTTGGATTGGAGTCGTATGTCAGCTACAGTACAGCAGAGACATTATCACTGCTGAGGAGTGTTCAGTTGTTTTACATACATAACGTATGTTATTCTAACTTTCAGAAAGACTACATATGTAAAAGAGTACATATGTAAAAATGAAAAGGTCATATCATATTTGAGTATACATTTACTTTCCTGAGTATAATATGTAAACAGACCCTCCATCCCTCTCTGCAGGACCTCCGTTCTTCACTCCAGATCCTCCATCATTCATTGCAGACCCTCCATTTCTCACTGCAGACCCTCCATCCCTCTCTGCAAGACCTCCATCATTCATTGCAGACCCTCCATCCCTCACTCCCCACTGTCACCATCAGCTGACCGCAGACACTTTCAAATAGCGTACAAGCACTCATACCAGACTAAACCACAAACTGGCAGAGACACGAACCTACACACACGAGCTAACCGGTCGCATGCATCAGGACTCTGGCGTCTTGGATCTAGAACACACAAAGACACATATAGGAGATGCAGGAGATGAAATATCGAGAAGGCATTTTATATTCTGCATGACTGAAACTTTTTACGAAATCATTTACAGTTTCCTTGCCAAAGCACAATTCAATTAGTTGAATATTCTTCAAGTTTACTGCAGCAGGACCTGCCTTTGGACTTGAATTTGCTATGGCTGGGTTGTGAATCTGTGTCTGTAAATGTGTGGCTTACATACCAGATAAGAAGCCAAAAAACCACACAGCAACACTCAAATGAGTGTGCAATTACTGCGAGTAGGTATTGTTAACAGGACGAAATATTCAGCAAATTCAACAATAGCTAGTTCCTAATTAACTCCTTAAATCTACTGTAATTGCATCTTTAGGAAATCAAACTCATTCTCTTCTTGTTTGTGTTCATCCTGCATCATCCAAAAGTTTAGCTAAACAGTCTTCACCACAGCAGTGGGAGAAAAAAATGCATCGCAATTTAAGAAACAGCTCCTGAAAACACACACGTCTGCTTCTTGGTGGGAACTCCCAAGGAGAGAGGTGTGGGAAAAAATTAAAGACAAAGATTTTTTTTTTTTGTCCTGCGTGTGCGATGCAGCACAGATGGCCTGCAATTTGCACACTGATCCCTCCCGTAGCTGAGGGTCACCGGGCTTTTCTGAAAGCCCCATTCACCAGCCCTCACTGTGTGGCAGCTCTCTCACTCTGAGAATCTCCTGCTACATTGACACAGCCATCTTCCATAATCACTACATATGACGTCTCAGTGAACCGGGACCCTACCCCAGAAAGGAGCGGGCATGAGGTAGGGGCCTCCCTGGGTGGGATGCCAGACTATCCCTGTATATGTTGGTTTAAAATAAAAAGGAATATAGCGTAAAAACTCAAAGACTACGTAAAGCATCACCAATACCCTAGAAAATGGGTGAATGAATATTTGCCAAGGCATTTTTAACACGTGATTATAATTTAAAATAGAGTGAATTCCACTCATTTGGGCCATTGAGTAGAATGGTCATTCATTTTGGTCAAGTTTTAAAGAACAAAGCCTGTTGGAAACAATAAGCAGGATTTTCTTGAGTAATATACTTATTTTCGTTGTTTGTCTTACCATGTGAAGCAAATGTCCGTAACTGAAGGTCTGTTTTGGTGACGTTGCTAATTAAATACAACTAACTGAATGAACCCACAGCCGTGAATTCACAAGCTCTTCACTGAAGCTCCGGTAATGAACATAAAACTGAGTGATTAACTATCAGATTAATGTTTCCGTACCTCGTGGCACGATGCTTCACAACATGGGAGGTTCGAAAACGTTTCCATGCAAGAAAGAAAACAACACATTTCCAGAAATCAATTTAGCTCCATTTAATCCTATTCATTCCAACAAGTTCTGCGTTATGCGGTGGCATTAATGGGGAGCTGGCTATTCAGTACAAAGGCTGCACGAAGCATTCTCGCCTTCCTGTTACGGGTCAGACAGGCCTAGGTTTGAAGGGCGTGGACTCAGAAACATTTCAATCTATTTACAGTAGCCTTTTCTGAGTTATGCAAGAGGGTTAGACCTCGGCAATACAGATACATAAATGAAGCTAATATAACCTAGCACACCTTAAAAATGCTTACAAAGTCATCCTTTAATATTTGCCTTGTTTCTATGTTCTTCTACAGTAGTTTTCAGCCAAGGTGTGTATTTAATAAAACATAATTTACACCACTGGGTTATGCTGTAAGAGCACAGAAGAAGCTTACAAAATTGCCTAACAAGACTTTTCTGGCCAAATTAAAATCTACCACAACTCTGCCATGTTCTTCAAGACATGTACAGTATTTTCTAGATATTTACTGCTGGAAATGAGCTAAAATGTTCTCTTCAATAGGTTTTTATTCTTTGGACATGGTATACATCTGAATACAGTTTTGGAAATGAGCCGTGGTATTCATCTGAGGTTCTAGCAAGATGATATATACTTTTGGCACAAAATAGCCTCCCAGTATACCTAATACACTAGCCTGTATGGCGATGACGTTCAACGCCATGACGTACTTGCTTCTGTTCACCGAATACATGGTGAAGACACTAATCCAGGAGATGATGTAGATCATCAGGCTGAAGGTGACGCACTTGGCTTCGTTGTAGTTTGCCGGCAGGTCCTTGCCCATGTAGCTGAATCCAAAGCAGAGACTGCTGAGGACAGCCACGTAGCCCAGCTCTACACTGGCC
Source organism: Gymnarchus niloticus (assembly GCA_009936485.2). NCBI lineage: Eukaryota > Metazoa > Chordata > Actinopteri > Osteoglossiformes > Gymnarchidae > Gymnarchus > Gymnarchus niloticus. Next base: position 2,255,924 of record JAACJT020000086.1, read on the forward strand.
CCCAGGGACAGGGCCTTGCTGCATTCCAGGATGACCCTGTCAGAGTAGAAGTTGTAGTCCCGGGTGGGCTCAGGTGTATCCAGGCCTACTCGTGTCAGGGAGATGAAGAGCTCCACCCCGGAGACGAGCAGAATGACGGCCTGAGGCCCACCATTCCGGGCCCAGGTCTCATAGGCTCGGGGCAGCTTGGAGGACCCCTTGAAGATGCAGACCACCTGAAAGGAGCGTACAGCAATGCAGGCCAAGCAGATGGTGATGCAGAGGTTGAAGAGGGGCTGCTTGAGTAGACAGGCTGAACGACTAGGGAGGCCAAAGTAGCAGAGTGAGCTACCCGCAGCCCCCAGCAGGGCCGTCAGCATCACCAGGCAGGTCCTGCCCCCAGCAGACTTTACCACGGGGGTGTCCAGGTGGAGCAGGAAGGTCATGGCGGTGCCCAAGGTCATCAGCACGGTGAGCCCCAGAAGCACCAGCAAGGAAAGGGATATAGGCTCCGCCCATTGGAGAAATATGACGGTTCGATTGAGACACTCCTCGCTCTCTGCTGGTGCCCATTGATCAAGAGCGCAAGGCTGGCAATTGGTTGGACCTGAAGTCACAGCGTGTAGCAGCATCACAAGTCAATGACAGCACCATTTTGGAACAGCTGTGAAAAAACTGGACTGAAATTGTAATATGCTACAGTGTGATTTATACCGTAGTGAGGGAGTGACACCCGTGGCATAGCGTATCTGTAACCCATTACATTATACAGATTACATGGTCAAGAGAGCTGCTCGTCATTGTGGTGCCACACTGAAATTCTGTACAGAGAGATATGTTTCTTTGTATACTGCAGTCCCTCTGGGCTTATTTCCCTCCTAAGATCCACGTGACAGCAGTTCTCTAAGTACTGATTAACTGCTGCTGTTCCCAGATGAATGTAACGACCGGGGCGCTAACCGGGTTCGGGCCCAGACTGTGTGCTCACCGCTCCTGTTAAGGAAAGTGGCCTCCGGACAGGCCTGGCAGTCGAAGCAACACTTATCCTGTCCAGTCAGGATCTTCCTGTGACCCGCAGGGCACTCTGGGGAGCAGACCGACACGGGGATCTGAATGGGAAGAACGAAGATGGCCGCGGCTTGGTCACCGTGCTGCTGAGCCAAGCTGTGCTGCGTGATTTTGCGTGTGAAATTCAGGAGAAGAATTCAGAAGAATTCATTCACGTATTACACCCTGTAATGTATGGTGTAGTAGTTTATGTATGTATGAATACTGTATATATTAAATTTACAGGGTGTCTCACTACAAAATAATCTTGAGTCAGAAAGCATAATCATCAGCATTGAACAAGAATATTTTCAAACTGACCATCCATCCGTCCATCCATCCATCCATCCATCCATCCATCCATCCATCCATCCAGCTTGTATTTCATTTAGCCAGTACAGGGCTACGGTAAACCTAGTATTAATCCCGGGAAACAGGACCCGAGGCTGAGGACACCAAGGATGCTATGCGAGTCTGTTGCAGAGCCCTATTGCTATTGTTATTATTATTATTATTATTATTATTATTATTAGTGTTAAAATTGAAACTGTCTTCAGTAATCACCTGCATGAAACCTGTAGTTCTACACAGCAGTTCCTTCACTTAATCAACATTTCCAAAAGCTTCACTCAGCTTTGTCGTCGAGACCTTAACTACAAAATACAAGTATCACACAGAACATAAGTGAAAATGGAATCCGAAAACGCGTGCCTCACCTTGCTGGGGTCATTTGTGTTCCAGGTGATTTGCCTGATGTCAACCTCCAGAGTGGGCGGGTCCGTACTGTATGCCCCAATGATCTTTAGAATCCACGTGCCTTCTGTCCAATCCCACGTAACGATGTCGTAACCAGTAGGCGGGTCTCCATTCTCATCAAAGTACACTGATGCATTGTCAATGGTAAATCTGACCTGCTTTAACGTCTGCAGGAGCTAAGAGGGAAGAGGACACAATAGAACGTAACACTGGGGAAAATGACAAGTCAATTTCATCCGAGTCTGAGTGCAGCCTATGTCTACTCCGAGCAGTGAAGCAGAGAGCAGCACTTCTGTGGATTATGGGCAGCCCATTAAACAAACCTCCGAAGTGCTCACCTGCCAGGGTTTTACCTCCACCTTCCAGCATTTTCCAGAGTCACAATCAAGCAGAAGGTGTAAAGCGTGTGCCAAGGCATAGACGGCCTTGTACACATTAAAGGACGACGCAATGTCATAATTGTCCTGTTGGAGGTCAATGGATGTAAATGCGCTGAGGCTGGAGTTTTGTATGCAGGGCACATCGTTGAACCTTGAGTCCTTTAAATCCATGTATGTTTGGTTATATTGTTTGGATTTTGCCATGAAGAGATCCTCAAACTCCTTAAAACCCGGCAACAGGGTAGATTTTATGGCTATCCCGAGCACACTGCCAATGGCATTGATGCCAGGGATACCAGACACCAGCATCGCCCCCGACCAGTCCTCCGTCCCAATCCACACTTTGCCTGTGACGTTCTGCTGCACCACGATCCTGAAGAAGCCGCTGGCAATTCTCTTGCTGGAGAAGACTACAATGGTGTTGACCTGGCTTTCCACAATCTTCTTGACCATCTGCTCCATCTGTGGGCGTGTAGCGTTTGAGTAGGTTGGGATCACTGCCTGGTAGGCGATGCAGATGTCGAACTTGGACGCCAGTTTCGACAGGCTTAACATGCCTTGCTGGCCATAATCGTTGTTACTGCCGAGCAGCACGATCCACGTCCAGTTGAACTGGACCAGGAGCTGAATCATAGCATTTACTTGATTCCTGTCACTGGGAATCATGCGGAAAAAGGCTGGGTATAGATATTTATTACTCAGCGTTTCGTCCGAAGCTTCATAGGAGATCTGAAAAAATGGAAGAGAATAATTTTCAGCAGGGAAGCCCACATAAACATACAATGAAATCATATAAAAGGAGAGTGTTAAATATACATTTTTTCATCACATTATCAGCCATAAGGTGAGAGTAATATCCATCCATCTTCTAACCACTTATCCTGGTCAGAGTTGCGGGGTCTGGTGCTGTTCTCAGGCAGCATAGGGCACAAGGCTGGGGTAAACTACAGGCTCATTTAGAGTAGCAAATTTACCTACAACTAACTGGGTGATATTGGACTGTGGAAATAAACTGGAGTTCCTGGTGGAAATCTACATGTGGAGAACATGCAAAACCCACATACATAGAGCAGAGATTCAAACCCCCAACCCCACAGCTGAGAGGAAACAGTGCTACCCACTACACCATCATGTCCATCCCAAGTCAAAAACATACTGAAATAATAATAATCAAATAAACTGAGTTCAAATATACTGTATTGACACAACACTCACCTGTAGCTACTTAGTGATTGCACTTAAAATTCATTTGGACGTGATTTGTACCTCTAGCCTATTTCTCCCACCTCCACCTGAGGCACTGCACATTTAAAGGCCTTTTCTAAAGCAGGAAGCAAACCTCACCTGAGGCACCAGGTAGTAGCCGAGGACCGCAGCAGAAGTGAAGGCATAGTTGCTGCTGTCTGGACCAATCACAGCGATGGCCTGGGCTCCTCGGCTTTCCTGCTGGCCCATGCTATCTGCATATCGCTGCTCCAGCAGATCCATGGTAGCCAGCGCGTTGGCCGGATCGGAGCAGATGTCGTAGGTCCAATACCCCAGAGTGACATTGGGCAGTAGTTGGCTGTTCTTGGTGCCGTTGTTGATCTCCATAATGGCAAACCTCATAGCTTGTACCAAATGATAGCCATGTTTGTTCATTTGACCCCTTTGAAGATGACAAAGGCTTAATCAGTTGTCTTCAAGCTGCACCTGGTGTGGAACTTTGAAGAATCTTTAAAGACATCACGCTCCGCTGCAAGTTAATCAGATGTCACATGGACGAACACACAAATGACCTCATTCACGTCAACACTGATGTATTCCTACTTCTTCAATTCAAAAGTCTTATATTTAAAAAGTCATTTTCAAAGCATTTACTTGTTTAGCTGATACTTTTACCCCTTCTGTCTCCACATTACTTCATTAAACATCTTCAAACCACTTGTCATGGTCAGGGGAACCCTTTAAACAGCAGGATGCTTTGCTACAGCGATTCAGAGCAGAAATTCAACACTGGACGTCCCCCCTCTACCCCTGACTTGAGCCCACAACTTTGGAGTTATGAGTTGAGGTCCTTAACCAGCACACCACCTGCTGGTCTACCTGCTAGCTAAACACACAGAACCAGAGGACTCACTCTTGGCAGTCTCTGAGGTCAGGCAGGCTGGGAGTGTAGTCCAGGTTGTGCAGTGGAAACATCCCTGCGATGGAATAGTCACCCTCCATCTCAAGCCCAGAGAAAGAGGACCGCCCTGCTGGCTGAGCCTGGGTACTGCAGGTCCAGATGAACACCAGCTGTGCCATGTGGGAGACTGTCCATGGACCCATGGTGCCTGCAGACACCCCGTTTTGTCTCCTCGCTCTGTGGCGTGTGCTGCACTTTCTGCTGCTCTTATAGAACAGGAGAGTACATTTGCATATTCCCAAGCGATCTTAACCCCCAGGAAAATCACCTTCCACAGGAGGGTCTTTTTCAGTGTGGTACTTCCCACCTTCCCAAAAGACCACTTCTGAAAATGAACGCCACTCAGATCCTGCCTGTAGTATGGCAATTAAATTAAATTAACAATTTGAGGTAACTGAGGCCTAGAGAAAGTTTTATTCTTAGCAGAAGTAATCCTTAGAAATGACCTTCACTGGCAAAATATTTCTTTTATTACAGTAAAACTATAATGGCCTACAACTGTTCATATTTAACTAAAACCTGTACAAAGGTGTGTAAAGCGAGGAGAGGACGTAGAGATGAAGTCATCTGACAAGGTCCTGTATCCACATAAAGCCAGTTTCTGATAATGTTAAACAGCCTCTAATACACAGCCAAAAAGTTCGCTTGTATAGCTTGTACATCCAATCGTCATCCTAATGTCACATCACAACCGGTATTTAAAATGGAGTGAAACAATGAAAAAATTAAAGAAAGACCATAGAATCGATACATTTAATGAAATTAAATCCTAATTTTACATAGCATCTAAACTAAATAGAGTGAGCGAGGGTCTGTTCCAGAAAGCAGGTTTAACATATCCTATAGTCAAAGTCAAACCTGAGTTCAGATTGGAGAAATTATAGAGATTCTGGGAATTGACAAATCCTGAAGTCAGACTTTCAGTTTTCTTCAATCAGAATTTAAGTCTGACAGTAGAATTAGTTAAACCACTTGCTGGAAAGGGCCCTAGTCTCAAAATAATCAGCTTAGGTGGAAAACAAATTTGCTTTGAAGTGCTTAACTGATAATTAAAGACATTTACCTTATAATTAAGATTTGACTGACTTTGTGACTCAGTTCTTTTGCTTGGGCTTTGATGTGGAAGAAGAGGAGGAGGAGGAGGGTAGGGTAGTTTTGCAGAAGAGCAAATCAGGATAGAACAAGCCTAGCAGAAAGGTTACAATTAAGCAAACGAGTTTAGCTGTGGTCAAGGGCCACACGCCTCAGCATCACCGTCACTCGCAGGACATTTCCATGATTCATCCTCTGCCCTCAAGCTGACGGCTCAATGACACGCTGTGGGCACTAATCCCAGCCTCAGAGTCCCGTCTTTAACACGACACAGTAAAACAGCATGCAAACGAGAACGTCATCAAACGGCGGTAAATGAAATACACCCTCTCAACTGCACCCTTAAAAACAACAGCCTGCATCTGATGATGATGAAAATTCAAATTCCATCGAGTCGGGCAGCAATGCTGGCCACACTGAATGTGTTTAACCTTTAAGCCTTTTCTCAAACAAGGGGAGAAAGCACGTTGTAGCCATTACCTGCTCCAATATGCTGTCATCCATCTGTACTGTTCCACCCTCTCGTGGCTGTTCACCATATTGTACTAATAAGCTTATTCTGCCCGGCACCGGACAAAGGAGGATGGGCCTCCCTCTTCAGTTTGGTTCCTCCCAAGGCTTCTTCCTCCTGAAGGGGGTTTTCCTTGCCACCATCACCCTTGGCTTACTCTCTGGGGACCTTGGTAAGGCACTTTGTGACAGTTCTCCTTCTTAAAGGCTCTATGCAGATTAGGTTGGCTTGAATACCATGCTGGCCTTAGTAATTCCATGGAGCAGATATTTTGACGCCTTCACCTCAGTTAACATCAATCTAGAACATGATAGGTTGAGTGCCTGTTTCATGAATGCTAGACAAATGAGCCACTCCAATGGTGCATCTTTTAAACGGCTCAGCTACGCTCTTCCCCTGGGCATGCATGTAGACCTTCATCACGGAGGGATGGTGTGAAGCTCATCGAGCACACATTAGCAATAATAGCAATGTCATTCCCTGGAGTTATGGAGGAAGAATAGAGAATAGATCCCCACAATGGGGACCGAGGCCTTTAGTTTAACCAATCATAATCCCTGCTTAGTAAGCTGTACCAGTTGTGGCCATGTAGACCCGAGCCCAATTACCCAGCATGCTTTAGCAATTCTCTGTGTTGTATCAGTGATTACAACTATTCTGGGGACAAAGAGGATTCACGCCATAGTTTCAAATGAAGCTCCATGTGTTCTTTTTTGGGGAACAGGATCATGTCATACAGAAGCACATGAGCTATCAGCGGCTTTGAAAGGAATATTATGCTTTATCCATCGATTGTGAAGATGGAGCCATTGTTTTCTCTCAGGATTTTTTAAAAATGACTTGTGTGTGCAACGAAGGGGGCCGCCTAACGACAGAGGACTCCTCCTTTAGATGAGCGCATCAACAGGTGACGAACCACAGCCGTCGGTGACCTCCAGCAGGCTGATGCTGAAATCACACGTCGTCAAGGGCTAAGAATTAACAGACTGGATCATATTGATTCTGCTTATTGACATAACCTGTACAATACAGGGTGAATGGGTCACAGCCATGTAAACCATGTTTATCATTACAGTTCAGTTATTCAGAGTACTTAGCTTACAAGCCGACCCATTTCTGAATACGCACAGACGCCATTAAGACTGAGTAAGACTGGTACAAGAGCATGGTACTCGATTCTTCATCTTGCAGTCAACTTTCCATGAAATTTACTTTAGCACTGAGGGGAGGCTATTGAGATACAGAAAGGGAGAAAAAGATGAAGTAGAATTCATAGAGAGAATTCATAAGGTATCTTTCAACAGTCAAGTCTTTCTCTGCCAGCTCAGATCTGCCAGCTGTCCAAGGAATGAACGAATTATGCAGAGCTGCACAGAGGCATCCTCATTCTTTAACGAGTCCTTTACGATCACTGACTCCAGCTCTGGATATCTGAAGGGCAGTTTACACACTGGAATATTACACTTTGAGAAATGCCCAACACATAATGATTACACTGATTATTAGGCAGAGATCTAGGCAGAGGATGTACTAATGGGATATCAGCAGGGCCACGAGGCCACGGAAAATATTTCAATTTCTCTACAGAACTGTGACAGAATGAGTTTCTCAGTCTGGTCATGAAATTGTTTGGGTCAATCATTTATGCATGCAACACACACACACTCAAGATTTACATAAAAGATATTCATGGATATTTACATAACCCATTGTTGGGTTTAACATAGTTATGTCTGCGTCTCATCACATTTGTTCAAATTCCACGTAGCCAGTGCTGCCCCTCAGTGTGTCATTTAATAACGTGGCTGCCCATTCGAACGGTGACACCAAGGCACTTCCCTTGTGGATATCAGGGACAGAAATCCCCATTGGCCTGTTCATCATCTCCTGGGCTTGGTGAATAGTACCATGTGGCCTCACATCTTGATGGGAGTGGGTCTGATTCCATATACTTGTATGGGTATCCCCTAACAGGCAATACTCTTGGGGTCCCCTGCTGTGTCTAAACAATCCTTATTGATGTTCTTTGATGAAGTGGAACCCTGCCGTACGTTTCCTAGAACGTGATCTAACTTCAGCATGACCCCAAACCTAGTAAGTAGTTATGGTAACCAAGTAGATGCTCATTGTCTCCGGGGAGGTCTGTATGAAATATGGCATCACAGCTGATTTATTAGCAGTTCATTTTTTTTGTTAGCTGTTGCTAAGATTGTTAGTGTAATGGCAGTGTCATCGTGTTCTAAACTCCTGAACATACGTGTGTTTAAAAGAAGCTCGCAACTCCAAAAATTCACAACTGATCATATTTTTATTTTTCTCAACTCCATATTGAAATCATACACCCAATATAAACACACAATTTCATTGTAGCTACAGACTGGCTTCCTTAATTTATTAATATCCTCCTTGTTATTGTGTTAGACCTCGTTCCTGGAGAACCTTGTAGCCAATTTAAAATGCTGAGTCCAAAACGTTAGGCAGTAGTTTTGATAGGTAAGTATCAGTCGGGTTTGTGCCGCGCTGAAAGGTCCAATGCTGACTCTGGTGAGGCATCGAAACACACAAGGGGAAGTGTGATTTTGTAAATGAATTCGGAGTTCATGTCAAGACCGTCACCTTTTTCAAAATATCTGCCCATCTTGCCTTTCAGCTTTGTTCCAGGTTAAAACAGAATATAAATTTGCTATCGATAACAAAGATGCTTTGTTATTGCATTGTCAAAAATGATGTGTATCTCACAAAGGCTATGAATAAATCTGAAGCCAGTTTCAGCTCACTCGGTACTCATGCTGCCTGTATAGTGTAGATAAGGCAAACAGACAATATGACAAAAAAAATTAAAGATAACAAAATGTAAAAGCCATTATACCTTACATTTAAAATCAGAACCTAATATTTTTTAAATGATGATTTTTCACGTGGGTTTATGGAAACAAAAGGTGGCACGAAGCAGACTAGTAACAGTTGGAAGTGTACGAAACACCAAGGCTTAGAGAGTAACGGGGAGAAGAGGGTTCAGTCTGACACCTGCAATGGAGATCTCCTCAAGATGGATTTGGGGCTGCCGAGCCTTACCCACCCCACGGGAAGCCACTGCGACATGTGGCAGAACACCAAATGCATTGCACTTACTGCATTTCACCTTGAGGGACAGAGTTATGCGACACTCCTGGAAACCTGGATTTGGAACTGCATGCACACACTGGGGCGTGGGGGTTGGCATCGGGAGAGGGCAGTTACGTAAAACTCGCTCGGCGCTGTGGCGTGGATCAAGGGGGGCTGGCAGCAGCATGGCAATAAAACCCCGACCAGAACTTTGGTTACATCCCATGTACAGAATGGCGCACATCTGGCATTCGGCTAATGAGGCACAAACACACAAACCGAAGGTAAGGCCAGTATGGTATACAGAAAATTTTAGATTACACAAGTGACCTTTGGGAAAGAGAGTGGTCTTTCATGCCATCCAAATGTACAACAGGTCAGTCCGTATATGACACAATACATCCAAGCCAGCAGAAAGTAGCATATATGTGCTTCATTATGAAGCAAAAGTCTTAAAGTTTCAATTTATTTTATGTTCCCTCTGATAATAAGTCATGGCTTTTGTAGACTGTGGACTGCGACAGCAGAAAAGTCATCAGACTTACAGTGGTCTACAAAGTAAGAGGTATTGATGGGACAAATGAGGCCTCAAAACCCACGGTGGGGGCGGGAGTATCTCGAACTACCAATCACTGCTGGCTAGTTAGCTCTCGACACTCCCACCCACCACAAATTTTGAAGCCTCATTCAGCGCCAGCCGTGACTGGTTAGTTCAGGATACTTCCATCCACCACGGGTTTTGAAGCCTCATTTAGCACCAGCATTGATTGGTTAGTTCAGGCTACTCCCACCCACCATGGGTTTTGAGGCTTCATTTGTCCCATCATTAGGAAGTAATCCGGCTCTGCTCCCATACCGCGATCTGATCCAGAAACAACGGAAACATTAAAGTACAGTGTAAAAAAAGTGGGTATGGAGGAAGATAAAGTCATAACATTAAACAAAAATGTGTTATAATTATTATCATTATGTTTTAAAAACCCAGCTTGGAAAACGCTAAAGTACAGGGCAATATATCGTTATATCTCTGTAACAAATATAATTTTCAGTCTCGAGCATGTTTAGTGGTTCATTGCGTTAAAACTAAATCATGTTGGATTTCTCTCCTTTCTTATACAAAAAAGTGTCCATTGCCTCATACAAAAGCTGCTTTGATAACAGAAGCTGGTGATGCAAAGGTCTTCTTGGTTCAATGCTGCAAGGAATTTGCTTTGCTCTATCGCCCTCTACTGGTGAATTTCTAACATGCATACTAGAGCGATTCATTCCAAATTAATCTGACAAACCCGAAGACTGCAGTTATGAAGAATATTGGAAAACAACACTCTAAATAAGATATTCGACATGCATCCAATCTGGGCTCAAAAATATTTCTAGTGATTACCTAGAGGATTAATGCTGGTCATGGAGGACATCACCTATAGGGAGGTGTTGGGTGTGATTTAAAAAAAAAAAGGGAAACCAAACACATCTATTTTCCCCCACAGGACCGCTTTCATGAGCTTGCAGCTGCGGATTTTATGAACCAATCACTTTTCCCCAAAACCTGGAGCACAGCATAAGACCAGGGACTCGGAGTTAGGACCTGTGAATCGGCTGCTCTCTCTTCCCTACCTTTCATAAAGCACCAGTTTATCTTCCACATGAAGTGTATCTGCCTCGCCTTCAGCCTAAATAGAAAAAGAGACCGATTGTCGAGTGTGTGTGTCTTTTCAGTGAGGACGGCGAAGGACAACGACCAGGACTGACCCTAAAAAAACTATCATTTGAATAAAGTGGCCGGCTACACCAAACCACAGTCAATGACATATATATATAAAAACATAGAAATGCAAACAAAATGCAAAAGCCAGCTCTTCAGAAATGATTGACCCATAGGCTAATATTCTGAGGCTTCCCAAGGGGTGGTTTCTGGAGTTTCTTTTCAGTTATTTTCGTGTTTCTGTGTGCCTTCTTAAGCACAATCTTTGTCTGTAAAGAAGTGTCATCACATTATAAATCTTACTTGGTCTCTGTAATAGTTACTAAAGTTACTGAATTTTTGTGCATCACAATTACATTTTTTCTTTGTTTTCTGCCTAGAAAAATGGCAGGATGACGTGAATCACTATTCTTTTCAAGTCTACAAAATTAACAGTGTCAATGTGACACTTGGACAGAGGCAAGTAATTTGAGCACGGGAATAAAACCCCAGACGTACAACGAATCTCTGCATCTCAGATGACACCTCAGAGATCATTCCTAATCCTCCTACAGAAACACAGTAACGATATGTAATCTCTTGCATGACAGCCTTTTTTTATGGATTCACAATTAACCCGAACTATTAAATTCTTAGCTCTTACACCGTGTTCCAGACACCTGATGAGAGGCCGAGAACGACTTTCATGGGGAACCTGCCGAAAAAAATTGCTTTATTTACAGACGACTGTAACTGCGAGCTGGAAGCACAAAACCAACTAAATTAACATCAATGCGCAGATGCATGGTGGGCCTGCAGGGTGCGCCAATGACACAGTCAACTGAGATGCCCTCACTATGGTGGATTTGCTGTTAACTGTGATGTAGGTCTTTCTCAGATCACTGTTGGTGGCACTCGTCTCCAGTGCGTCGTCGTGTAGAATAGCTGAGGTCATGGATCGATATGTCCTTAAGACCCCCTCAACCTTAACTGGTACGAGAAGAATGCTGTACCTATACACAGCCCTTAGTACATTCATCAGAAATGCAGTGGTTATTAGAGACTACGCAACATCAGAATCCTGCAAATTAAAAAACTGTACATTCTGTTATGCCTTCCTCCCTCTGTAGCCATAGTATTTTGTTCAAAGAAGACCCCCCCATAACAAAAATAAAAAAGTTGGTTGAAATAATGCACAATTAAAAAATAATTGATACAAACAATGGTTTCAGCCGTTCAACAGTCTGGAAATGACTCCAAGAAACATGTAAATGGAAAGATACCCAATGGCATCAAAAGCAAATGAAATTAGTTCATGCTGGCAGCCGTTGAGCTCAGGATATCGTGGACAGACGGACAGACTCAGCCAATAGGGGATTAGTGACCTGTTCAGCAGTACCAATCAGAATTTGATTGACAGACAATTCAGACCAGCCAAGGATGACAAATATCTTCAACCACAAAAAAAAAAAAAAAAACTGGAAAGATCAGAGTAAACTGCAAGATCGTTTGCTGAAGAATCGTAAATCAACATATGCACAAAACATTTTACCCTAGGTTGTTACCTTGGGCAGACACCATGTACAGTACAATTTAAATGGATGTAATTTTAACAGATTTTTTGCATTAAACGATACCCTTAAAGAATAATGAAACCCAGTCCATTTTAACTTAAGTTACTCTGCTTTATGTATTTAATTAAAAGGTCTTAGAACTATGTACAACCAACATAACTAAAAATATGGAATAAGGCAATTTAAACAGACTGTACATAATATATCATTAGGCACATGGTTTCATACTCAGTAATAAATACATCGTTTTTTAACGTTTCCGTGAATTTTGCTCCCTTTGTTGTGTTTGACCCAAAGCAGCAAACATTGTGCACCGCAGACGTACATTTAATTTGAGAAAACTAATGAAACCAAATTGTATTAATGGAAGCACATTTCCTGCCCAGCAACATAATAAGGCAAAAAATAACAATCAAGGTTTCTTCCAAAATAAGGCTAGCTTATTGCATAGTACTGAAACACAGTGTTGCAAGCACTCCAGCAGGGGTGTGTTCATCACCTGAGGCACCACTGGACCTTGCTGCTCCGAGCCGGTCTCCCGGGGGCCGGATTCAGTGCTCCAGACGCTCCAAGGGTGGGGGTGCTTCTAGGCTTCTGTTGTGTGACCTTCCTAAACGACACGTGACCCCTGAGGCAGCTGGACCCTGTTCTGTTGGCCCGTCCCCAAGTTGAGGTACGACCACCGGACCACCACGTTTCACTTGAACCTCTGCCTGGACAGCTCTGCAGCCACCCTAAACCATTTTAAATTGGCCAAACTCCTCTTCGACCCAGGGGAGGGAAGGTGGGAGGTGCGGGGCAGCAGGGGGGTGGGAGCCCCGCAGTGACGGCACGGGGGGGGGGGCACTGCTGTAACACTAACCAATGCCATGTCCATCCGGGTTCTATGCTCAGGAAGCTGGAGAGGGAGCCGCCTTGATCCCCACGCGGCGGGGAAGGGAGACATTAAGCACCAATACTCACGGTGTGGGAGTGGCCCTCGAACCCGAGGGTCCCGCTGATGAGAGAGGAGCACAGCTTTCGTGTGTGTGTGTGTATGTGTTTTTATGTGTGTGTGTGTTTCTTCCCCACTCTTTCATTTCTCCCCTTAATCTCTAGGGGTCAGCTGGGCAGAGGACAAGCCAGGGGCCTTCATCAGCTGACCAGGCCGTCTCCCTCTCCATCCTTCTCCAGATCATCCTGGATCTCGTCCGTGTTCCCTGAGTCACTGCTGGCCACCGAACTGAAGGACGGGGAATCTCTACGGCCAACAAGGACACATGGGAAAAAACACACGTCTGGAATCCATGCGTCAAAGTTGGGGGAGGTGGCAAATTCAGTCATCTGATCGCAGCTCAGGCAGAAACGTTATTTTCAAATGTTGTCCCCTTATAAACTTGATGTACCCTGTTATCGCACGCTGGTCTGAGGTGGTCTCACCTTCCAGTGCCCCCAGAACTCTTGATCAGCCTCCTGCAGGTCTCCATTTGAACATCCAGGCCCCTCTTCATGCTGCACATCTCCATATACTCATGTAGGTGTCGGTTCATGTCACTCTTGGCTGACGCCAGCTCCATCTGGAAGGGAGACGGAGGTAGGACGAGAAACCTTGGCAGACCGGTGCTGGTGTAGAGGTGAAACCCCGGTACATCGTGGATGATCTTTTCAATTTTAAAAAAGCACAAGGAATTGAAACTGTTGTCCTTTAGTTACAGATACATAAATGTCAGAAAATGAGCCTGAACAAGGATGTTCTCACCTCAATCTGGCCGATTGTATCCTGGTACTCCTGCTCCCGACTCTTGAAGAGCGACTCTGTCTCGTCTATGAGGTTCTTCAGGTTTCCATCCTGAGAGTCCTGGCATCCAAAGCCAACAATGTCCACACGCTCCTCTTAAACCGTTCGGCCCACCATTGCTTTCCCTTATCAGTTATTCACAAATCGCTCTTCTTGGCTAATCAGGGTCTTCTCTGAAGTGTAACATATCGTGCTTTGTACTTTTGATTGAAGTTGTACAAATGTAAAGATGGGTCTCCTTATACACACGGGAAGATCTTTTAACACGTGCTTCCGAAAGCTAATACAGCATAACGCAAAAAAATCTGTGTGAGCATGTCAGTGGAAACAGGTTTTCATATGAGAAAAATTTAAGTTCTTGTGCTACTCTAGACAGGTCCATTAATCAGAATATCTACATAGGTATGCCAGTGTAGGCAGATCTATTAATGAGGCACATCTGTACAAGTGGGTGCTGTTATCTGGCCAGGGGTTTCAGTAGAAGCGTGCAGGTGGATGGACTCACGGGTTCCTGCCCCTCCCCCTGGTAGTCAGCGGAGGCGGTGATGGCGGCTGGGGTGTTGTAATTGGCGAAGTCCTCCCACAGCAGGAGCGTCTCCTCGTTCTCCTCCCAAGTCAGGCTGTCGCAGTCGTCATCAAAGTCAAACGTCTCTCTCCTGGAAGATAACGAGACAGCTGAGGAATCGGTTTTGCATTCGAGAGACGAGGAGGAGGAGAAGGTGCCCGCCGCTCCCCGGGGAGCCTTCATATTCAGATAATACAAACAGACAGACAGACAGACAGACAGACAGACAGACAGACAGACAACGGTCGTGAGCCGATGGAAAACAAAACATCGGCAAATTCCAAGGATTTGCCATGAGGTGTTTTTAGACAAGGTTTACGCAGTGGCAGCGATGACCGTCAAGATGAGACCCTCACAGCTGGTTGAGCATCCTCTTCATCTCGTCTGTGATGTTGAGCGATCCTGCCGGCTCTTCCTCGGAGGTACTGGGGTCGGCGTCCATCTCCGAGATGTCCTCGTCCCATGTGGCCTTGTGGTCCCTCTTGCAGGCCACCGTCCCCTGATGCATAAAGGTAAAAATCACCGGTGACGGTCAGGGAGACAGCGAGACCTGTGCCATTTCGCAAGCCCCCGTTTCGAAAGAGCTGGAGCGAGCAAATTCTTCACATTCCGGGGCCTTTACCGCTACTGTGGAGGTAGCCAAAACGAAACGCTCCAACACTAAACACAACCGCGAGTGAAGATGACTTTGGTGACCAAGCGCTACCAGCCAGCTGCCTTTGTTTATACAGAGAGATGAACTGCACCCAGCTGCCGGCTCAGAGGGAACACATGGGCCTCTGAGGCCTTCAACAGCCGGCCTGCTCAGAGAAGAAGTTGGCCCCAAAGGGCTGGAGGAGGGCCTGTGGCAAAGCAGCAGGAACCCAGCTCTCTCTCTTCAAGCCGAGGGCAAAATTCTGCAGATCAGTGAAAACACATAACTTCTGCAGATGCTACACTCCCGAGGCGAACAGTGTACAGGTCCTTCACAACACCAGGTTATTCTGTGCATTTTTAAATGACACAACACACAGAAGTGACTTTGAAACACCATGACTCATGACTCGGCATTTCTTTCTTCCCCCGGCTTTTCTACTGATGTCTACTTTGGTCCCCAACACACATTCCTTTCCTGCTATCCCTTTGTAATATGGTTATTTCTACCCTTTCAGCCTGAGTTCATCTCTCTCTCTCACACACACACACACACACACACAAAGTGGGCCACCCTTTCGGCCCAGCGGGCGTGGAGTGCCCCACACCTACCTTGCCCTGCTCTGGCCCCGCTTTGGACCCGCTGACGGCGAACATCTTGGACATGTCCTCGGAGTTGCGCTGCTGTGCCACGTCACACAGCTTGGCCGTGATGTCAATGCGCCGGCAGATGTCCATGTCCACCTTCATGGCCTTCTCCTGGATCTTCGTGTCCAACTCGGACATTTGCTGAACGGGCAGGACATCACGGCAGCGTGAGTATTTCTGTGACGTCCGCTACGTCTCGGGAGGTGAATTTAATTGTCCCACTCAATAATTACGAATCTTTGACCTCTTTTATGGACCCTACCCCATCATCAGTTATCAAAGCTGTTTAACCCAAATCCGTTTCAGATGAATCTCATTTCACTTGCTGTTATAACAGGTTACAAAGCTGAATAGTCAAAACGTATTGAAAGGAGATGCACCATGGGAAGAAGAAGCCTTAAGAGCTTCCAGCTTCAGCAGCAGAAGCTGAAATCATTCTGAAGCACCATCTGGTCCAATCTGGTGATGAAAGCAGTGAGGAGGTGACATACCATGCAAATGTGTTTGGAGGGAAGAACCTCGCACATCCGCATTTTTCATTCATTCTTATCCTGAACCAGAACAGAATTTTCAGATCTCTCAGAGGTTCCAAACCCTCACAAACACATGTGTGCTTCTGAAGTCTTTGCACCTACTGTCACGTAGGAAGTTATAACAACGGCCAAGATGCATGTGGGGTTCCCTGCTCTGAGGACTGTTTGACACCTGAGAGCACGAGACAGCGTAAAGCAGCGAGAACGTAACAATGAGAGAGGACAGGACATGGACCTAATGTGGAACAGATATGGTCACAAAAGTAACGACAGATGGTTGGAAGACCTTATCTGTGCTTTGGAGCAAGAAGCTGACGGGATGAGGAATGTGGCGAGACTCTCACGACCCTTAAAAAAGACGGGAATGGGGCGCTGGGCAGTCAGTCTGCCTAGGTTTGTCGATTGTCATCTACCACCTTTTTATGTTCATAATCGAGGCCGCTTTTGTTGCCTGAATTCTCAATGCTCTGGGCCAACCATGTTGGGACGGGCGCTGTGTAGAGATAAACTAAAAAAAAGCTATTTGCGTCCACCTAAAATGACAACACGACATGATGTGGGTTTACTCCTCCACCGTGCTACTGTTCCACACTAGTTCGTCTGCAGAGGAAGCAGGTGGCAGCGATACAGGCCATGTCCAGCTCTTACTTTCAATCCCCAGTTCTTCCTGATGGTCTCTACTGGGCTTAAACATGGACACCTAGAAACCTCTGGAAGCTGCCGGGACCCCTTCGTCGTGCGTGCGATCAGAAAATAAATCGTGTCTAAGGAACTATTGTAAAACATAAGGACCACAATGCATAATGGGACACTGACAAGCTCTGTACAACAGTTGGATGAAGACTGTGTCCTGTAGGAACATTTAGAGCGATGGAATTGAGTCCAGGACATACAAAGACAAACCAAGAACAGCCAAAGCACACAATATAAGTGAACCCATACAATGCTTTGTAGTGAATTCAGCTGAGAACCTGTTCAGGAAACAGAGTGTAGCTTCCAGTAAGAGACAACATGAAGCAGGTCACCTGACCCAGCACTCACTTGTCACATGGCTCCAATAATCCTGCCCCCCAAGCCCAAAGTACCAACTGCTTTTTTAATGTCTAATGTGTTTAGTAAGAAACACAGAAAATCACCGCAAGCTCTGCCATGGAGCTCAAACTGAGCCAAGATCACAATCTAGCAAATGGAGCTAAATATTTATCTATAGAACAAACCATAATCATTAAATAAAACCAACACTGGGATTTTTTTCAATCGTAATACAAAAATGCTGCATTCAGATAAGCAAAACTAAAGTGAAAATGACATCCTGGCATCATCTGCAACCGTAATATACTGTAGTTACACAGTACAGATGCTAATTAGTCATCATATAAATAGCTTTTCGCTGTTCACTCTGGTTCTCAATGAATTAGGCTTGAGCAGGATCCTCTGACTGCATCGCTCAACTCAAATCGCAGGCCAAAACGTATTGCCTGAGGAGTTTCCATAAATATTAATATTCTGCTCATTAACGTCCATATTTTGATCAGCTTTAAAACAAGAGAATGCACTTATTTCTTAATTAGTATGACTTGTAATAATGAATTTATGTCCATCAGTCAGTAGTTCGACAAATAAATTAGTAATAAACACCGCATTCTTATTTTAAAAGGGAAATTAAGGACACCAGGAGTACTGCTAAAAAACTGGTTTTCCACAGCTGGAAAATTTAGACAAGGCAAGGCAAGTTTATTTATATAGCATAATTCTCTTGCACAAAGGTCATTCAAAGTGCTTTACAGAAATAAAGAAAAGTGATTAAGAATATTAGAAGAATAAAAAGAAATATAATAAGGTAAAAAAAGCATTATAAAAAAGCACTTTGAAATAGATCTGTGGAAAGCAGTAGAACGCAAGGCACTTTTTAGCTCGGGTTCGAAAATTGGGACGTATCTGAGATCCATGGACAGCTGGTTCTAGCAGAGGGCTAAAAGCGAATTCACCATGTCTGTTGATAACTTTGGGCAGCACTAGAGTTAGTTAAGCAAATAACTGGTTTTATTTTACTTTAATTACAACCTTAATTTAATAAAAAATCTTCAGTCATTAATTCAATCATCAGCTCAATCAAGTCTAAATAATTAACGATTTATAGTGGGCCAGAAGGACCAGGGCTGGGAGACAGAAATGGAGGTTTTACATTTTTCACAGATGATTTGAGAAACCGACCAAAACGGTGAGGTGAAAGGTCGTTGTGATGAAACAGACACTCACATCAGACATGAGACTTCTGAAAACCACCAGCTCAGCCTTCAACCTATCCACCTTCTCAGTGAGCTGCTCCTGGATGACCTCTGACTCCTGGGCACTCTGCCAGAGGGGGAAGGGTGCAGCGTCAATGTCCCATTCACCACTACAGTCTGACTGACTCACAGGCTGCATCCTGTAAAACTTCAATAATGAAACAGTGTGATGCAACACAGTCTCTAAAAAACATACTACTGTCCTCCTACTGGTGTTTTGGTGTTAACTGCTGATTCACAAAATAATGTCATATAAACAAGAAAGATCAGAAAGCTAGCAAAATGGCACATCTTAACAGCTACAAAGAAGCTAATTATTTAATTTTGAACATATGATAATAGGTTTAGATCTATGTGTTTAAGGTTAATACATAGATATTGTAATCATGATTCAGAGAGATACAGAGCAAAGTCACAGGATCGTGCCAAGATCCGGTATCATTTAAGTCCAGCCTGCCCTGATTAGACAACATCATAAGTGTTAGAGTGGGTTTGTTAAAGGGATTCTGTTAGAGTTCTCAGGTGCCTTTTGAGTTCAATTCGACACACGGTGTCACGCTCCGTCATTTAAAGGAACCCCGCCCATTTTCTGATTGATTTCCGCTCTAATCGGTAATCCTGATGTCGGGTGCTTCCATGCATACATACAGAAGGCCTCTGCCCTGCAGAAACACAGCTGGTGACACCTCTGACATGGAACAATGTGTGTGGGAGTGTGCGTGAAAGGGCAGAATGGTGCATTTGGACATTTTCCATGGCATTCCTCGCAGGAGGCAGCCGCCGATTTTAGCGAGAGTCAGCAGGCGATGCGGAGCCATGAAGGAGAGATGGGAAAAGCTTCCCTTCACAGAACAATACAGCTGCTGGTAAGATGCAGTCACCGTGCATGGCATTTTACCACCAACACATACATACATGTACGAACACACGCATATTATTGGCCTGACAACTGGGTTGAATTAACCGAGAAAGAACAGAGTGTAGCTTAATAAAATATATAAATCATACCTTAGCATATGCCTAAGAAATAGCAACAGCAATTATCCAAACATATACCAAACATTCCCTCTCGCTGAAAATCTGCAGCGATAAAATGTGCTCAGGTCCATACTTAAGCGCCTAAAAATCTTTATAAAAAATTAACAAACAAAAAGAAATAAGACCGCAAAGAACGGGAAGTTACAGTCCCACTGGGTATGACATCATCACAGTAGTTCTGCTGACCCACGGACAAGCTGAGACGCAGGCATTGGTGTTTATCGATCCCGTGCACCAGAGCCACGGAGAAGAGACACACTCACGCAGAGCCGGCCTGCATATAGGAAGCAGACGGAGCAAGGCTGGGGTCACTTCAGGTTGTTACCTAGAGCTACCAGAGAGCACCAACCAGCAGTCGCAACGCTTGCGGCACCTGTCTACGACACGTGATGCCGTTTGGGTTTTGTGGCGCACCGGGTAATTAGCAGCACACTTTCCCTGGATTAACACAGCACTGTCAGCTCAAGTCAAGTGGGCTTTACTGCAATTCCATCCATACTCAAGTACACATTGGCACAAAATAACATTCCACCAGGATCACAGTAAAAGACACAGACAAAGTGACACAATTGACACACTGCTTAGCTGGAATGCTGATGCCAAAAACAAACACCAGAAAACGATGATTTTGAGATCTTACCTCCTGCAAGGTCTCCACCATGGACTCCATCTTCTGGCATCTGGACAACTCCTCTTCCCATCTGCAACATGAAAGTCATCCATAGGGTCAGCATAGCAGTATCTCAACGTGCCAAATGTCTCAGTCATATGCTCCTGTTTGGATGGGATGACTGATCCTTTTCACTCATAGATATTCATGAGACTCTTCACCAAACTTTTCTAATACTGTTCTACTGAAGAATAAAGTGAAAGATGTAGTTTAAGAAAGAGACGAAAGGACTGAATTAAAAATACTACAAACTATTGCGACATTAAGTTTTTTAGGACTTGTTCTGTGTTCTCAAAAGAATCTTATTTGTTCATGAAAGCATTTCAGTCTGTGACAATTTGATGATGTAGGATACAAATGTCATTTGGTCTGACAGTCTGATAACAAATTACAGATCGGCTATAAAAACATTTCAGTTACCGCTTCAAAAAATTCCGAAGCTTGCAGAAATGCTACATGCAGTCTGAGGTAGCTCTCATAAAGGATAACATTGGCTACCTCTATTCCTCAGAATCAAAGCCACACAAAGGTTCCCGTGAGTCCCATTCATGAGCAGTCAACCAAAGGCAATTTAAGAGTAGTTCTTCAAGGAGGTGGCCTGGTAATTCAAACTGTGGGGGTAGTACATGCAGAACTCATCGAAGCACAGAATCCATGGTAACCACTGGAGTCTTTTTTTTTTTAAACCGGGACAAATTCCTTTCTTCAGAAATTCATTTTCATGTGAACAGTAAACAAACCACAAAGTGAAAAATAATCTGGTTCCTGTGCTCCAGCAAACATGAGGCTCCTATCACTAAGTTATTCATGCGTGGTCTGTTTCTTTTGAAAATTCTTTCACGTTTGGTTGGTCTGGGTGGTGCTGAAGTGGGGGGTGGGCGATTGGATGGGGGCTGAACAGAGGCTATTTCAGTAGCAAAGCCTTTCAAGTTCTTCCAGTGTACTACCAACATATTTCCCGGCCAGCCAAACAGCACTCCCACTAAATAAACCGTTCATGTTTATGGTTTAAATATTTGAGCATCAAACCAGCCCTGATAGTAGATATTTAGCAAGTGGGAAATTAAGGAAACACACAGTTACAAATCACATCCCATATTTGCTTCTGTCCAAATGCAGCACTGATAAGGTTCCTAAGCATAACGTCATAAAGAAATGATTTGATATTTGGACAAGTGTATGTATTCAAGAGAATATTTGTTTTCTCATTACACTGGACTGACGACTCTCTGTCCCGAGTCACAGACCCAAAGCACAAGCTCACAAGATGACTTCACTCGCCTCCTGAAAATCACCATGGCAGCATAAGCCGTAAGTGAACTACGGAATGATGTCACAATAGTGGCGGCGGGGGGTGAAGCAGCACTGACTCAGTGGCTCTACTGTCCCCGCTGTTCCGCAGTAGAGGCCGTAAGGCGATCAGCGGCAGTCAGAAGCTTCGTTACTTGATCATCTTAAAAGTCCATCCGTTCTCCCACCAGTGGCCAAGATACTATGGTGGGAGCTGAGGGCCGAGATCTGGGCAAGATGGATTTATGCTCCAAGGCTGGACAGTCAGGCCCACAGTCACCCCCCCCCAGCCTGTCGCCGGGCTGACGGGAAAATGAGGAAATGACTTACCGGGGGACTATCTGGCCCTCGGGATGCCCTCCATTTTCTGGGACAGCTGAGGATTTACAGCATGATGTTCGGGGAGATTGGTTAGTGGGAAGAATCGACACGGGGAGACACTGTTTCTTTCACAAACAACATTCTTCCCAGAGTGACACTGCTGAGTCTCTCTCTCTCTCTCTCTCTCTCTCTCTCTCTCTCTCTCTCTCTCGCCAGCTCACACACTTGCAATCCATGCAACTCCGGTCCAGCAGTGAGAACGCCCGCAACACTGAGCTGCATTGCAGGGTGCGCTACTGCTGAGATGCCACTCGTTTCCTTTAAGGGCCCTGCTGTATCAGAACGGCCTTTATTATCAGGAGACAAAAAGACAGGAGATGCATATTTGATGGGTTTGTGGTAGTGTGATTATCAGAGGATAAGCAAGCTGTAAGGAAATGGAAGCATCTGTGCTGCTCGTCTAGAAATATTGAAATCCGGTAAACTGGAAGAAAAATGCACTAAAAACAAAGAGACCATCCAAGGGGTTCGGACATGCTTCTCTGTACTGGACTTGAGTGGCTCAGCCATGTGAACACGACTGAGGTCATACGTCTCCACCTTGAGCAAAAACGGATGGCTGATGATACGTGTTGATGTGTTCATACTCTGTTCGGTTCTCCGTTCAGTGAACACGTGTCCTGATACATACATGCGTAGCCGTCGAACCAATTAAGGGGTCAACCTACTAAGGCCAGCTTTACCTCTCTGAGCCTGGAGTTTCCCAAGATGCCACATTAGACAAACACTCTGAGAGACACAGTCTGCAATCAGAGCAAAATTATGACCACACCACCTGAGAGCCCACAAAATATGGAGTCTTAAAGGATATCTGTGAGAGTTTACCTGAAAACCAGACTTTTTGTGGAACATATTGAGTTATAAGAGTGATATATAAAACTTTACAGTGTTGAAATAAGACACCCACAGCCACTTCACGCCAAGGTCTACATTTTCTTCTTTCAGAGCAGCAACAAAGGAGGAAAACAAACAGTCAACCAAGACTCTTCTCAAGAAGGAATGCCTTGCTGTTGTTTTTATTTTTTTTTTGCTTTTGTTCAATCTACAAAGACCAAGGGTCACCTTACAGGGGCTTAGAGAGGGAGTGGACGGTGGCCCGCTCCACGAAAACGGCCAAAACCCAGGCTCCAGACAAGGTCTGGGCCGGTTAGTTATCATCGGCCGTAACCTCCACCCATGACCGCGTGTACACAGGTCGGTGGGCCTTGGTGCTCAGTAAAGTTTAACTTCGCAGATTCCGACAGATAGCTGCTGGACATGCCAAACCTCACGTGCTGAGTTTTCTTTTTAACCAAGAGCAGCAAATGCAGGAAGTGAGTAACACTAATGCCTCGCTCCCACCAAAATGTTCCCGCGGTGCTTGGCCGGTGCTGGGACCAAGCCTACTGCAAAGCGGCTTGTGTTTCCACAGGCTTCAGGGCCAAATCTGAGGCGAGGATGTAGCTACTACGTCATCGACCAGCTCAAATGACAACACAAAACTAACATAAGACTTTCTACTCTGTTCCAAAGCATTATTCCTAGCTACTGCAGTATAATTATACATTCAGATTAGCAAAGTACATATCTGATATTCTGCCCAAAACACTGTATCGGTTGTCAGAAAAAATCCAACATGATTCTCTGCGCTGCCAAAAAGGCCTTTCATTTCATAATTCCTTTAGGGAATTCGAGTATTTGTTTCACACCCTGAACATTTTTTTTAAATGGCTACATTACATATAACACACAGATGGCTTAAAAGCTGTTTAAGCGGAAACAAAGACTCTGAGATAAGCAAAGTCTAATATTTTGGTCGCATCATCAGTGTCAGAGATGATAAAGTGGTATCGAGCCACCCCAAATCCAAACACAATTCATTTGGTATCTTTCAACCGGTTCAAACGAGACTGTCAGAAATTCTGATCAAACTTTAATGTTTAAAAGACCGCAACGCTAGCAGCTTTTCCTAACGGAGAACTACAAGGGTCTGTGAGGTTTGTCCCGCCCCTGTGTACTTTGTCACAGGTTCCGCGATCCGGACCAGCCAGCTTTTAGTGCCAGCCCCCAAATCTATTTTTCAGCATGGGTACCTGTTCCTTTTTGGTAGAAATACACAGAATGGATTCGGGAAACGGCACGGACAGGATGTTGGTTAAAGGGGAACATAAGAGGGGTCATCAGTTTTAAGCCAAGCAAATGAATAGAACCAAACCAAAATTACATCAAAAGTAGTTGGTTAAACTTATCCATAGTCTTCAAGACATCAGTCTTCAAGGAAGCTATCCCCCAGACCACACTCATGAGCTCAATTACCTTAGCTCCTCTTTAGCTAGGTATATTCTCTGGCTCACACCAGTTTAATATAAATCCCTGTATTCTCCGGTGAGCGTTTACGCCATGCGGCACTCAGGTACATACTTCAAATGTAACTGATATGTATATAGAATGTCATATCAGCATCATTCCATAGACACTGAAGGTCGAGTTTCGTTTTTTGTATTCCCTGCTTGTAATATTAGTACAGCTTTAACTGAACTTTTGACATGGGTCTTTACACGGCGGAGATAAACGTTTCAAAGGTAATTGCTCCCGAGGACCCAGTTTTGATCCATAATCAATTCAAGAGCCAAATTCTGGGTGCCAAAATCACATCTGAAGTGGTTCTAAAATCAAGTCAAAATAAATTTGCGATAAAGAAACAGCATTATTATGTGCTTGCTTAATTTGAATCCCTGTTGAAAAAACAGAGACCTGGGCCAGCCTTTTCTATAAGTCTCCTCTCCATCCATCCATCCATCACAGGGTTAGGAGGAGCCTGTAGCCTATCCCAAAAGTTGCAAGGTAGGGTAGATCCTTGACGAGATACATTGACTGAATAGAAAGAGAAATTTCCACTAGACCTTGAAGAACCCTCTAATTATCAAAGTCTACAACACGAAATCTAACAATATAGGCTCATTTGGACATGCCTAGAATGAAACAAAAGCATGACATAAACCGAGCCTTTTAAACTCCTGAGAATCTGCAATGACAGTTCCGAAACAGCCTGAGCAGTTGTAAAGGGGATTTCACGACACAGACAGCTGTCATTTCAGAGATTAAACATCACACAACTCACTGGGAATGCAGGTTGAAGACCCAGGTGAACAAAACCTAGTGATGTTTTGGCAAAGCAAACAGAAGGAGCAGAGAAGGTCCGGTGTGTTTCAGATATTCACAGTAGGGATGTCCCTATACTATACGAGCTTGGTATCGGAGCAAATCAAAACACATTTTAATTGATCGAATTCAGCTACATTAAGTCGGATCAAATTTCGATCCATTTCAATTTATCTTTAGGTTACGTTCCCCATTTTCCCTCTGTTCAAACTGTGCAGGGAGGCACGTTTGGAAAAAGTTAACTTTAACACTACTTTGCGGTAATTTTTATCTGCGGTGTGTAAATATTTTCAATCAGAAAGTGAAAAGAGGCCAACAGGCCGGTTATAATATCTTCAATACTGGTATATTATGAGATAATGGCAGATCTTCTTTCAACACGACTCATTTAATAGGAAAGCATTAAGTGGAAGACAATGACTTCACACAAATTAGTCAAGTGAAGACAATGAAACGGAAAACTCTGGAGGATACCGCCAGTCGAGGAGAAAAGCATCCTCCAGACAGCCACAATCTGCAAAATTAAATGATTCAGAGAGGTTAACTGAATTAATGGCATTAGATGAACAGCCAGTCTCAGTGTTAGGGAAAATACACATTTCTGCTTATTTGTGGTGCTATTTTGAGTCGTTTCTGTGAATGTTAATGCAGCTGATTACCCCACTTCCAGTGGAACTATGATTTAACTCATACCCTTCCGTCAAAATTTTAATTTACCAAAGTTTTCTTTTCATTAAAAACTGGTTTGTTACATTCGGCATTTTATTAAAATAAATCAAAGGAAAGTCAGTGCAGTTCTTCTTAATGCAGAACGGTTCCGTTTTCAGTCCTGTATCTTAATCAATGCTTGAAATCTGTACTGGTACTTGTTTAAAAATTCTAGGCATCAGCAGATATTTGATCTTAAATGAGTCGAATAGAAGGAAATTATATTGATTGAGACGCTGCTAATCGACAGCAGGAGGACCACGTGACTGCCAGCCTCCCACCCCACCCCATCTTATACTGGTTATCCTCCTGATGGCAGAAATTGGGCTTGGAAAGCCACAAAGGATGGGATTACTACTCGCTGTCAATCACTGACTCGATGGGAACCAACAGCAACAAAAGTAACCAATAAGAAGAAGCTGGAACAAGACAATGATTGACAGCATCAATAACTCCTCCCACCATGGGATTACTGAACACGCCCTATAATGCCACAGCGTAACTAGGCATTGTAAAACTATGATTTTGCATGGTGCATTCTAGACATTCTAGAAGACGAGAGGTGATCCACTGGGATAAAATAAAACCCATTATCGTAGGAAAAATAACAAAGCAATCCTGAGAAATGGACTCTTTATGATGGTATTTAGTCAAATACCGCACCCGCTGAGGAAACCCATCGCTTCTCTGCGGAATTATGCAGAGGTCTCTGCCATAAGACAGCATTGATTGTAAGCAAGCAGAAAAAACATCTTAAAAACACTGAACCTGTAGGAGAAGCCAGCTAGCAGGGGCTCACTATCCAAAGTGGCTACTGATCTTATGCAGAAAAAGCCCAGCATGCGGTGTGAACCTGATGATAACCAATCAGAGTGAGGCAGGCAGAGTATCCAGGGGTGACGATGGGACAGTCAGTGGCTGAAGGTCACGCTTTGTTCGATTTCCCTCTCCCGGTCTCCATACTGCTCATTTGGATTGGCTGACGTGGCCTTGGAGGTAACTGACAGGGACTTGGGGAAAATTTCAGGCAGATTCCTTCGTCTGAATTTGGCGTTCTCTAACATATTGTACGCACATGGTTAGTTAGACAGATTTCCTGTATGTTTGTTTGTTTGTTTTAAAGAAATGAATTTTTACGTCATATGGTGATGTTATAAATCTTTAAAAACATCATTAAAGCTTATGTAGCTGCCAAAAGGGGCTATATGTTGACTCCATTTGACTCCCAGCGTCTGTACTCCAGCAGTACGGACCGCAACACTGCAGACACACATGCTGTCCCTCTAAAAATACAGACAGCTCATGTCACATCAGGCAAATTCTGCGACCCTGTGGCTTGCAGAAAACAGTGTGGGTGGGCTCAGGGCCCTGATCTCGCAACTGATAACATATTTTTTGCGAGGGACAGGAAGACAGAATTCAGACAAGATCAAGATGGCTGTGTTTTTAGAAAAGCTTACTAGAGCTTTGACTCTGGAACGCGACACCACAAGCTCTAATTCTTACGAGAGATGAGAAGCACTGGAACAGTCAGTTAGAAGTAAATGTAGGCCAGCTTAGCCATTCGTCTCCTGGAGTAAAGATATTTTATTCATAACTATAAATCACATCACAGCTGCCGTGACTTTTAATAGGATAGCGCATTATTCAACATGCATGCATGCACGCATGCGTAACTGCTTAAAGCCAAGTGGATGACCTAAAAAAAAGCTGTCATTATGCACACAGGGTGATATTACACACATCAACACTATTCTCTGCACTTTATTGTTATTTTTGTCTGGCTCCCAAGCTTGTGACGCCACTGCATGCATGCATGCATGCATGCATGCAGGACGCTGCATGCAACCCCATGCTTTCAGACAACACGGGGCATTCATCTGATCATGTTCCCGTACACACATCCTCTTTGTTCGGCTCCCTCACGCTGGCCTGTAAAAATAACCACTTGGGGGCCTAGCCTTTCATGTCCAAAATAACGGCCTGGAAAGAGATCAATGGCCGGAGTCGGCTTCCTGTCTTCTCCAGGTCTGAGTCCGGCACGGAGCCACAACGGGTGCATTGTGACGTGTGAGTCACAGACAGCCGACACACAAATCATGACTGTAGTCTACATGAAGAACAACCAGCTTTAATCCTGTCTGAGAAAGCCCCAAATCCTATTCCTTATAAGGCTGCGTTTGTTTAATTGTGTTAATAGTTCTATTTTAAGAAACAGCACAATAAAACAGTGAGCTGTCATCACAATATGGGATGTAATTGATTTCTGAAGTATAACATTTTCTATTAGTTGAGATGATGGATCTCAGGAGTACAAAGCCCAGAACCATAAGTATGACTCAGCTTGTTCTTCAGAACATCGGAGAAGCAGACAGCAGTGAGCTTAAATGTCTAAGAGTGATGTCTAGATATACCTAGAACTTTATAGTTTTTACGGCTGTGAGCAAGGGCAGAATGCTACAGCTGATTCCTCAGAACAGAAGGCCATGGTGACTGGGACACAGATGCACAGGGTAACAGCTATCCATCCATCCATCCATCCATCCATCCATCCATCCATCCATCCAGTCATCCCAGAGCACACTGACCAAAACGCAGGGATAAAAAAAAGACAGGGCACTAACATACACATAAACATAATTTTCACAGCTGTAGAACTCATATTCAGGAGACCAAATCATATGTATTTTTTAGGGTTCGTATAATATAGAGAACACGCTGACCACACCCATTCACCCAGAATGATTATAATTAACTTTGTTTACTTGTGTACTTTGCTCCCTATTGGTTTCTGGCCATTTAAAGACCGACCAATGGCAATGCAGAAAATCAAACAGACAAAACTTCGGAGGGCATATCAGGCAGAAGAAACGATACTCATGAACTGTTGACCACTAGTGATGGGACAAATGAGGCTTCGAAACCCATGGTGGGTGGGAGTATCCTGAACTAACCAATCAATGCTGTTGCCAAATGAGGCTTCAAAACCCTTGATGGCTGGGAGTATCCTGAACTAACCAATCAGTGCTGGTTTTGAAGCCTCATTTGTTCCATCATTATTAACCACTGCAGTGTACCCAGGTACCGTGTACGCAAAACAGACCTTGCAGAGACAGGCGAAAGAAATCATTCCTGTCACCAGTTGATGTGGTTACTTTGGCCTTGCCAGAGTGCCTCTTAGCAACGTAATTAATGGCAATGATTTCAGTAAAATACCCTGCTATTTTTTTTTACATTGGGAAAATTGCGTGTATTTCAATAAAATGAATAACACAAATGTATTAGAGGTAACGTCTTGAATTCTACACCAGACATATTGTGTTACAACAGCAGACCCAAAATGGGGTCTCAATAATGAGATGTGGGCACACAGCTTTTTTTTACCTAGTCTCCGTCACGTGTAAATAAGTTGGGAGCATTTAACGGCGTGCCAGGGTGTGTCTGTCTGCCGTCGACCACCACACTCAGAACCTCCAGCAGGTACCGAGGACACCAAGCCTCTAATCGACATCCTGCAGTTCGGAGTTGTACCAGGTTCCCCATTGTGTAGGACTCAGGAAAGCACTTCACTTGAAAGGCATACCTGGTACGGAAAATGCTTAGCGATACAACAATCGACAGAAGCTGACCCAGAGGATTTTTAATTTGGTTGGAGATTCCTCCACAACCCCCATCTCTCCTGTCAGTCACAAAGGCAGTCTGCCTCCTAGATAATTCAGGTGGTCTGGACGCCACTGCATTAAACCTGAAGGGCAAGGCGGCCAGACACTGCTTCCAGGGGTAGGAGCCCCTGCGGAAACCCCGTGCTCTCTTGTTTTGTCTGATGGTTTTAATCCCTCTGTTTTGGTCGCTGCCAGAGGGCAGGGAGGTGGGTAAGGAGAGTTCCAGACTCTTTTGTAGCCAGGAGATTGCCCAAAACATAGCGTGATGACAGAAAATATTGTTGAGGTAATCAGAAGAAAAGGGTGAACAGATAATTTTCTTTTAATTGGCTATGAAGCCGATCAGGTAACAAGGAAAGGATTCTTTTCTGCATGGACTAGCGGTGTTGGCAACCATTTCAATGGGTTCACATTTTGTTCTTAGGATAGTTTTTGTTTTCCCCCAGTGGCACAAAGACTGAATCATTGAACGAACAAGCCCCCGACACTGACTGAAAAGGCGTATTCTTATTTCGATTTGCTGCAGTGGAGTGTCTCTCAGCAAACGTCTGCTGCGACTAAATTCTCCCTGAGTCAAGTTTGGGCTCTGAACAGAAGTTGTAAAAGAAATGCTTTCCAGCCAATCGTAAATCACTGACGATGGCTTCTAGTCTAAACAAAAATAGCAGCCATCAAAATGGGGAGACGGGGGGACAAGTGTGACCCACAAAAATATAGTTATCGTGTTATTAATAGAAGCTTTTCACCCTGTTGTTGGGTGGCTTTAAGATAATCCTTTACAGTTTCCAGAAAAGTATGGCAAAATATGTTGTTTTCTCTCCCTTCCAGGGTACAGAATCACACAGGTATAAAACAACACAGCAAGACAGTGGCAAAAAAGTACCATCAAATCTTAAAAATAAAGTCTTTCGGTTTTGATTTCAACAAATTTTGTACTGAGATAACGAACGGTGAAAATTTCAACTCATGCAATTCTGACTAAACCTTTCTTCTTAAATGTTTAGCTGCCAGAAGATACCTTAACATCCTCGGCGAACTGTTACAGAATATGATAACAATTTAGCATGTAATACTGTTCACTTTGAAATTCATGTTGAAAATGCGATGCGATGATGAGATGTGGTTTAATGACCCAGCACTGGAAATGGGTCTCGGTCCTTCGAAACAGGGCGTGGTGACTTAAATTCACCGGGAAATTCCCCCTCGAGCCAAACGATCCATTATCTTCTTCACTGGGATGAGAAATGAGGAACCTGGATGAGAAAGATCTCACAGAAAGGGCCAGAGCAAATGAGGCCTATAAATAGAAAGCCGCCACACCCATTTAATCACCGGGAGACCCATAAGTGAACTGGACGAGTCTGGACGGTTATACTGCTTACTGACGTCTCAATGGGCCTCTCCACCAATCAAAATCCGCCGTCTTGCAACAGATACAACATAATGTTTAATAGGAATAGCCCAGTAGATACATCCAAAATCCGGGAATCAGTTAAAACTCCTGCATACCAGCTAAAGTGAAATCAACAGCTTCAGCTATTAATTAACAAATAATAACCACAGACGCATGGAGTGATGCACGTTTTATAGCTTAAATTAATTTTTAGCTGATGTGCTCATCTCAAGTAACCCACATACCCACCACAGCAATATATGGCATTACCGCAGCGTAGAAAAGGACAGTGTAACACTGTCATCGGGGCGCTAATCTTGATCACAAGTAATAAACACTTTATGTCTCCAAGGCGCCGATAAGCATTCATTACATTAAACTTTCATGTTCAGACAGGGTGGAGATAATTACATCTAGCAACTCTAAAGGCTGGATTTAAGATGACGTAAGATATAGCGAGCTTACTCCTGATAAGACACAGTGAGCTTACTCCTGTATCATCAGGAATGACATTTGGTATACTGACCTCTGAGGACCTTCAGAAGTTAATTAATAAGTGTGACGATCTTCACACAAGGCAAGGGTCCTCAGGTAAGGTGCCAATCAGTTGTTTCCAGCTCAGCAGTCAGTGGAAGGGGGGCAGAAGGTGAGAGGATGAGGGTATCAGCTGGACAGAGGAGGCCAGGAACCCTTGAGATCCAGCCACAGTCACACAATTTCCACAAGGTCTAGTGAGGCCAGCTTTGTGATGAACACCAACCCCACACTAAAGTGGAGTCTTGTGACAGAAAGTTGACTGCTCCATAGATTATAAATGAACACCAAAATAAACCGAAATATCTGCCCTACAGTTAAACTCAGATGTATTTTGATATACATCTATGATTATATTACAAGTTAGAATGCAGGTTCACAAAAGCCTTCCGTCTTCCTTCGGCAAGAGAGAGTCTTTCTCAAGATGTTGTGTTTCCAAAAGCTCTCATCTGATAACAGAAAACGAGAGCAGCCTGCGGCTAATTTAACATACGCCATCGACCCTCAAAGCCAGCACAGACCTTCAGTCTCACCGATATGAAGACATGGAACGTTCCAGTCGTAACTACATGAGGCTTGAGAGTTCAGTTAAGGGAATCCCTGACAGGCTCTTCATCCAAGAGTTTTTCAGATATCACTCTGAATTAGCCATTAGCTGATTTGATTCACTGGTGAAGCGACAGTGAATTAAAACAACACTCCACGTTTACAATCACTAACACTCCAGCTGATGAAACTCAGGATGGCATGTGGCATCAAAGTGCTGACTTTACTTGATGTAGTATACTCTAGCAGTGTAATGTGTTAATGACAGCTTTGAGACTCTCTTAAGGTAATGTTTTGCTTGCGCTTGACTGACGGAATAAACGTTAGCATGAGTAACCTCCTTCAGACACGCAAGTCGGGATGTTGTATGAAACCTCTGTTTGTGCAACCCTCATCTGGTGGGTCTTCTGGGGAAACGTTCCATAAAATCTGGTATTTCAGGTAAGATAACGTGTCATTGAAACGTGAGACCCTCTCATCTGCAAGCAGGACTGTAAAGATAGTCTTGTCATGAGAGAGGCTGTCAGGCACACAGCGGGCTTCAGTGCGATGACTATATTGGGGACGCTAAACATCTGCAGAGCGGAGAGGCTGGCACAGTGGGCGTCAGCTCGCAGAAGGGCTTGATCTCGGGCCAGCATGCAGTGGTGGTGGAGGATGCGGAGCTGCTCGGCTGGGCCGACCGCGGATGTTTTTAGTTTCGGAGCTCCTCTACGTAACATCGCATCCTCTCGTCTAAGTCTGAAATTACCAAGACAACGTCACCACCAGGTCACCTGTGTCACAGTCTGAACTGTTTTCGCTTCAGATTTAGACATCAGGGTGCAGATCAGGCTGAACTTTAGGTCTGTACATTACAAGAAATCCACATGACCCCGTAAGTGAATACCGTAATAAGTCTCCTTTCAGACATTTTAACCAAGTGCCCTGATTACGATGAACTAAGAATTTCCGCCGATAACGAATGAGGAGTACCAGGTCTTCAGCCATCAGCAGTTTCTTTAAACTTTGATTACAATCACAATGGAAATTTGGTCACATGTGACCTGCTGGCACAGCTGGGATCACATGCACATTGGTAACTAATAGACCTAAAAAGACATTCAGATTTAATGTTTCATGACGGATATTTGATTTTTTTTTTTTTTATGTTACGTGTTTAATTTTTTCGTTTTCACAGCAGACAGTCAGGGCACAGCCCATGTTGACCCCCTACTGACACCTCCTGGAGCGGCCTTGACGGGTATCGGCAAACTGAATCTGCGGTGCGGCATGGCAGCAGACGTGGAAATCTGCTACACAGGCGAGATGTCTCAGGAGGCTCAGATATTCAGAACCGACCCGTGGCGATTAATCGGACCTCCAGGCCAAATCACTTACTCTCCCCTGCCCGTACACACAACGACCTCCATTATGCTAAGTGCTATTTACAAATGCACCCGTCTCCTCGGTTTGATTGACGACTGCCTCCTGGCAGAGGGGATTATGGCCGTGTGCCAAAGAGCCGCGCTGAATTCCTCCGGACAGTGGGAGGCCTGGGGTGTCTGTCTCCTGTACGCCGTGCTGTGCACGTCACAGAGAAGCCATGAAGGACTCTAAAGCAGCCTGTACCATCAAGGGTTAATATGGAGCCAACCACCCATCCATTCATCCAACGATAAAATAGTCTTGCTTTTGCACACAAAACGTGATGCAGTCCATCTTGCTCCAGTCAAAGAACGTCGATCCTCAGAATGGATGTGTCCATTGCGTCAGCCAACCTCCCCCCTCCATCGACAGTTAGTTCTGCTTTGGTAAGGCATAGATACGTCTTCGCCATTCCTCACAGATCACGGCACGGTCCTTCGAAACCGTGGAGTTGACGCACCCAGGAACGTCTGTCTCACCCCGTGCCTAGCTGTGAGGCATCCGGCTTGCGTTTCAGCGACTGTGTGGCTCAATTCCAGTCCCATGCTGGGGACGACCTCAAAGTGATCCCACACGCATCACCACACACAACTGAGCCACACAGCTGGGCTCACACACCACGTCTCGGTGCCACTATCAAGTCGCATCTGAAAGGGAATTCTAGGCCACACGCTGGTTTTTTAGACTCTATCCTGGTTCACAGTGGGCAGAGTACCTTAAAAATGGCCGTTCCGTCCTTGAGGCACGGAAGCAGTCTACTCAAACTCACCAAATCTGCAAATAATGCATCTCTCTGGAGCGGCTGAAACTTAACCAAATCTGATCTACCAATCACTGAAACATCTCACGCTACAAACTATCCAAAAAATATTCTACATATACGTTTAAAAATTCTGGCAGAAAAGGATCATTTACATAATTTGCTAGCAACTGTACAGTGTAATTCAAGCTTACGTTACCAGACACGGTCACCTACGGAATGCTGTAGATCAGATCATTGCTTCAAGAAAGAACCCGAGCATCACCGGGCAGACTGGCATTCACTACACTGCTCGAATGTCTGTACCCCTAGGTCCAGAATAAATTACAGAGCCTAACTGTGGTCAATCATTCCTCAGCTGATTGTTACAGACAGAGCAGGAAGTGAGGAACACCTGAGTCAGGCAGGCTCAAAAGGCACAGCCCTTACGTCTGTCCCAGCCTGACTCCGTTCTGTTCGTAGTTCGCTGTCTTTCATCTGGGGCAGCCGACACAGTGCTACGAAATGCAAGTCATACCTGGGTCAAAGTCAGGTTGAGCCAGGTTCACAGAGTACTCTCAGACCATGGGATGGTATTTTATACTGGTGCAAATCTGCTTACAGCGATATGCGTTTGCATTCAGTGAGTCCTGCAGGCCTTCAGGACGCATCACGTACGATGGAAACGCTGTCCTGGCCTTTTCTGACTAATACATGTCCAGTCAATTTACCGGCACACTCTTCAGACCATTGCAATCACATCGCATTCGTTGTTTGGCCGACAGTTTTATCACAAACAATTATTATCTGTATATGTACGGGATATTTCACTTGAACAAGGTGCATAACCTGATTTGCTCAATGGTACAACAGCAAAGTCCCTCCTGGGACCGGAGGCAGCAACCATCTGCCTTATTACTCCGCCCCCCCCTCGCCGATTCCTACACCATCTTTCAATCGTGTTACACTTTTGCAGACACGTGGAGAGTGAGACACGCGTGAAGTCCCCAGACACGCTGAATGAAATATGCTTGCATTTTCTACCCTTCAATTGTGCATCTGATCGATTTCTTAGGCAACAGCAAGCTACAGTCATCAGTACTGGCATCAGACCAACGAACTAACACAGGTCCTGCGTGTGTGAACACATTTACGTAAAAACGAGCGCTAGATTATATCTACTGACCCGGACATGCAGCTGGACCATGGGAGGAAATCATTTCTTTTATCTTTGTAATATATAGTATGAAATTGAACATTTAAATTATAGTTTAAACATTCGATGCTATGTTTTCAAACACATTTGCACTACATCTGCCACAGCTGTCAGGGTCTAAAGACGCCATTACAGCAAAGTGCAGAGTCGTCTGACAGGAGTTTGCTAGGGGGCATGGGTCTCGCCTGCTGTAGTCCTGGCCAGACTTCACCCTGCACTGCCTGTGCTAAATTGCTCTGTCTGTGAGAACGTAAGGTACCTGTGAAGTCAGCGCTCATCTTTTTATCGAAACCTCTCCCAGAAGAGCTACCCTGACAGATTTCCCTTCATCTTCTTCGAGTTGTACTGAGAAAGACACAGCTCACATTTAAACTCATATACCCTTTAGGGCTTAGAACAATTCACAAGTCTAATTTTCAAATGACTGCCCCCGTCTTCCCTTACACCGGAGCTTTAATTTCATCTGTTTGGTCACTAATCACTCCGTCACGGCCCCTTCCAGTACCGTGAGCTGCGTGACCATTTGATGGTGACTTTCTGTAACCCAGCAGTGGGGACCCTGTTCCTCATGACAATGCTACGTCATGCTGGGCCGAAAAGGTGGAGGAGAGCTTCCTAAGGATCTCGCCAGCCTCATAGACCTCAGTATCAGCAGCTCCATCGCTGGTAAGTGTCAGCAGCATCTTTATTGTTATGAAAAGTCAGATTTGAAATTCCACCTATGTATTTCTGGGCTGCTGTGGATTTGGAATGCAAACAATTGGTTTCCATGGAGCCTGAATATCCGTTAAGACCTACATTCCACATCCCGACCCTGACTCTGACCCCATGGACGAAACATGACCAAATATGACCAATTTAATCCCTTTACTGTGGCCAGGTCTTCTGCCATCAACAGTAAGACATATGGCTGTTTGGTGGTAGCTGGACAGGCTCTGGTAATTTCCTGCACGATTCCACATAGCTTGTGATGCCGTAAACGGCTGATGACCAACTTGACTAAAAAACACAGGAGCATAAGACATAACAGGAGGTAAAACACGTAAAAGTATGAAGCTTTTTACATTCCGCAAATCGATTCTCCGGTAAAACCGTCTGTTTCAGTGCGTGAGTGTGAAAACTGTGAGATGACTTCAGGAAAACAAGCAGGTCCACAAAGTTTTGTTCACTTCATACTGTACTACAATAGCCTCATAGAAGTGATGGGACAAATGAGGCCATAAAACCCTTGGTGGGCGGGAGCATCCTGAATGACCAATCAATGCTGGTGATAGTCACTATTGACTGGTCATTCAGGATACTCCCACCCAGCACAGGTTTTG
>JAACJT020000086.1:2292806-2317572 GCA_009936485.2 Gymnarchus niloticus
CCTGAATGACCAATCAATGCTGGTGATAGTCACTATTGACTGGTCATTCAGGATACTCCCACCCAGCACAGGTTTTGAAGCCTCATTTGGTGCCAGTATTGATTGACAGTTCAGGATACTCCCACCCAGCACAGGTTTTGAAGCCTCATTTGGTGCCAGCATTGATTGACAGTTCAGGATACTCTCACCCAGCACAGGTTTTGAAGCCTCATTTGGTGCCAGCATTGAT
Source organism: Gymnarchus niloticus (assembly GCA_009936485.2). Classification (NCBI taxonomy): domain Eukaryota; kingdom Metazoa; phylum Chordata; class Actinopteri; order Osteoglossiformes; family Gymnarchidae; genus Gymnarchus; species Gymnarchus niloticus. Next base: position 2,293,036 of record JAACJT020000086.1, read on the forward strand.
TGACAGTTCAGGATACTCCCACCCAGCACAGGTTTTGAAGCCTCATTTGGTGCCAGCATTGATTGACAGTTCAGGATACTCCCACCCAGCACAGGTTTTGAAGCCTTACTGAGCGCCAGTCCGATCACTACCAAACCTCATTTCCTTTCTTTGTTTTTTATGTTTTGGGCCCGGGGCCGCCTAGTTCACGTCTAAGTAAAGAGGGCCAAAGCAGTCAGATACACTTCCTGAGAAGTAAACGCCACAGCCCCCCTGTAAAGATTTACAGGGGACGCCTACTCTTACAGACGCCACTTCGCTCTTCAGCAGGTTAAACGTAACGCTCAGGATGTAGCTTTTGTGATTATATTGAGAAGAACAGGGCCCGCCAGCCAGGGTTATCATCGCTCACGATAACTAACGAAATAACGAAAGCTAAAACTGAAATAGAAAAAAAACAAGGCTTCACCAAAAAACGATAACTAACTGAAACTTCATTGCGTGTTTACAAAACAAACTAAAATAAACTAAACTAAAATTACAGAGAAAATGTCTTCAGTTTTCATTTCGCACCTCTGATACCTTTTATTACGAAAAACTGAAACTAACACTAAAACTCATAAAAACGAAACTAAAACTAAGCATTTTTTTAAAAATTAAACTGAACTAAACTGGCAAACCCACTTTAAAAACTAATAAAAACTGAACTGAAATTGAAAACAGAAAGAGAAAATGAAATTAAAAAATAAAAACCAATGAAAAATGCAAAACTCGTAACCTTGTTGCCAGCTGGGGGGGCAATGTCACTGTATGAAATGAGTACCACAGACCATTGATGGTCACGACTTGAACATAACTGCTTCACTGTGTACTGATCATGTTCAACTGTCCTGGCTAAACGCGCCTCAGGAAGGCAAAGTCAATAATACAGTATTCCAAAAGGCGGAAGACGATCTTATCTTTCTGAAATAGTGTAACGGGCACAGCGTAGCTAACAGGCCGATAAGATTTTTTCAAAATGATCAATAATCGAATTCATCGCTGTTGTGCGGCTCAACAGGACAGCCAGCTGTGTCCAGATGTTCTTGACTCTGCCTTCATTTCCACTGTTGTACAGGCGAACAGTCTGACTGACCGATGTGTGTTGCAATAACGTTTTGCATAAGGAAAGAACACACAGCTAACCTAAAATGTAATGATCTTGTTTGTGTGTTAGCTCTGCCAGCCCCATTAAATCTGTCTACTCAACAATCCCGTAATGCTAATATTCTGGGACGGCACGATGGCCCCATATTTCGACGGGGAGGCTGTGAGAGAGGAAGTCCTTTGCTTTGGGCTGTTTCCGTATTTTCCCAGACAGACAGGAACAGTCCTTTACTACCCTCACATACAATGCAATCCCATTGTCAAGGTGCCACAGAGAAAATCCGTACCTACCAAACAGTACAGCAATCCTAAACGTGTATTTAAACAACTTCCATCATTTCCAACTTAGCTACTGTTTTAGTCATTCGTTTAGAATAGAATAGAACAGAATAATCATACATTATTTACCCCCTTAGGAAAACTGGGTAGTTTTCACATATCCTATTTTGCTATCCATATACAGATGAGAGCAGGTTTTTTGGTGTCACGGGACAGGATGAGCCATCCTCCAGTGTCCCTGAAGCAACTGGGGATAAGGGCCTTGCTCAAAAGCTCAAGGATGAGACGGTCACTCTACCGGGCTACTTAAAATCTTTACTGCTGAATAGCTCAATGCACCATTGCAGGATAAGAACGGAATGCATTGCCTTGCTGGAAGGTTCAACTGCAGCACCCATTCTGCAAGTCAAACCAGTAGCATTCGAGTTCGAGTCCATTGACTTTTCTAAGGACGATTGACATGGAGTGAACCGCTGAAAAAAGCAAGGATGGGTAGGACTAGTTAAGCCTTGTTTTGCGTATCCTTCAAAAGGTTTTGAGGCACTAGGGCAAACACATACCCCACGAAAATGGCCACACACAAGCTAACCAGCAACAAGGAGGCGATCCCAAAAATCAAACCAGAGCCTGAGTGTGATGAGATGCAGAACGTGAGTGGGACAGAAAATGTACCATTTGTGCTGGTGTCCTTGGACGGCATTGGTATGATATGCAGAGAAAAAATGGCCTGGCTTAGAAAGGATATTTAATTCATAACCTTCCTTCCCACACAGTTGGAAATGAAGAATTGCACATTCAGTGGCCGGATGGGCTGTCAGAAATGGGAAGATGCCTTTATGGTTTTGAGAACACTGTCATATATTGGCCTAATAATGCAAATCCCCCCAACTGCCTTAATTTTTGCTCATGCTGTTTTAATTATGCCATGTACAGAAACTACATTGTGAAAAGAGCCAATCCGGCATTTTTTTTCTCTCAAACTTGCTTGACAGCTCATGTATTCGCAATACAAGCAAACTGCTACACATGCATCTTGGAAGATTTACTGCTTTGTAAAAAGAAAAAAAGGCTTCCTATTGAGCACCGCTGTAAAAGACAGTCTGTTTAAATGCATATGTTAAAATGAAAGACTATGACAGTAATATATATTTTTAATTCTGCATAGTTTTCCAGCAGCTTCCCTCCAGCCAAAAAAATGTGGGTAAGTCACTCCTTGTCTGATTGCTGAAATGTGCTTTCTTGATCTTTTTTTTTTTTTTTTTTTTACATAATCTCCTTTGGGAGAGTTGGACTTCAAGCTAGAATTCTAGCCCAAAGCCCTCCAAGACAGTTTTGGCCATTTCCTGTATAGTGTGTCTTTAGGCTGTTGAAACAGCAGATCCTGTATGTAATGAGAGGGAACTGGGGATTTGGGGCAATTTTTCTTCAAGATGCCGACTTTGGCAAAGCTAACAGGAGGCCTCTAAAAGAATTCCTTGCTTTCTTCATCTCCTAGTGTTTCCTTAAGTGCTGGACTAGCCAGCTTATTTTAAACAAACGACAGGAGGACCATGATAATGAATTTCTCTTCCTCACGGGGACCATTTCTGTATTTCCTATAACTCAGATCATTGCCAAGCCATAATGCAGCATAAAGCAGTTATTACCCATGCAAAAAAAAAAAAACAATTTAAAAATGTCTAAACTCATAGTATATCCCTTAAAGACCAAAAAGTGATCGCGAACTTTTCAAAACCCTAATCTTGAGTATATAACCACTTTGAGAACATTTATGTCACTATAAGTTTCTTTCAAGAGATATGTATATTGTACAAGTCTTTATAGAGGATAGGGCCATATATACAGCAGGTGTCACTGATTGTCCTGTGAACGTAGGAAGAGCTGAGATGCTTGTTCCATGTTCTGCTTAGCTGAGTGAACCGGAACCGCGGGCCTGGCAGGTCGGGGTTTGCGCACCTTTTCGGTCAACTTAAGTACTCAAGGGCTCGGCAAGACTGCTTGAAGCAATTCAGGCTTCTCTCACGGTGCTGAAGTTACCAGGACCAAAGCTGCACACTATCAGGTGATCGACCAAATCACCAGGCGCTGAAACAGTTGCGGTGGTACAAGAACCAGTGGGGAGGTCTTTTACGGGAGACTAAATAACACATGAAAGTCTTCTGCAGTTAGTCAAGCGAGAAAAGGAAACTATAATTTAACTGATGGGAAACCCACAATGTGTGGTATGGAATGTACCTTAAACCAGGCAGTATATATAACATGCCATGGTGCTCAAGCGTAACGTTGCCTATGAAGCTTCGGTCCCCCTGCCAGCAAGTTCAACCGCTAGAATCATTCAAACCACCACAGCATCAATGATTCACCACAGCAGACTGACAGGCTCTGACCCATTGCACTGGTGTTTTAAACCAAGCTTTATCTAAACCCAGGCTACCACATGTCTGCCTCCAATAAAATCGACCATTTGTTGAAACATTACCTGATTATTTTATGGCCGTATAATAGATGATGTTAAAAGGTGATATTGTATACGTCGTGTTATAATTAACCTGTTCTTGTACGTCTGAAATTTCTACCTCGGTCTACATTGTAGATTTAAAGTTTTCAGGAGGATGAGATGGGACATGTGTCTTTTCAACCTCAAGCCTTGATACTTAGAAGAACATGTGGACCACGGTTTAGGATGTCCAGATAAGCTCTGCACATTTTCACAATTACGTGTCACATCTCCGCTTTGTCAATTCGCTCTCCATGTAGCTCTTGGTTGCACCCATGAAGCACCTTCATACACATCTCGTTGCTGTTAAGTCACTTTAGGATAGCTCTGAAATACTGTCATTATTCTACCTCTCACTGGAGAATATTAAAATTTAACGTGTTTACCTGTCTTTGTGTGAAAGGAAGGGACCACCGACCATGTACAGACAGATAAATCAGGTAATTCAACATCACAAGCATTTTCCTGATCTTGTTCTGGTCGACATCAATTCAGCTGTAATGACTTTTTTTTACAGTATAATCAGGCACATGAACGGCTTATCCGACTTAGACTAATCAGCCGGGTTATTAAGATCAAGCCCTCGCCCGTCAGTAAGAGCACAGCTCGCATTTCTCAGGTGGAGAAGCGTCCTGTCATGTACACTGATCAGATCCTGGGCTGGAGGATCCCAGCGCAGGAGAAGAGACGCATCTGACTTGGTAGGGAATGACACAGCTGGCAGTGTAAAAAAAAAAAAAAACACAAAACAAAACAAACAAAACAAAAACAAACAAAAATCCAAAACAAAAAAAACAAAACAAAACAAAAAACAAACAAAACAACAAAACAAAAAACAAAACAACAAAACAAAAAACCAAAACAAAAAAAACCAAAACAAAACACAAAGCGCCCCCTTCCAGCTGCGGCGACAGAAGACCCCTTACTTTTTCCTGTACTCGTCCCGCTCCCGTTTGACTTTGGCCAGCACGTTGTAAAGCGCCCGTAACTCGGGGGTGATGGTGTCGATCTGAACCCCGACACCGTCCGGGTGCGTCCAGGAGACGCCGGGTCCCTGGAGGGTCTCGAACCTCTCCCCGTGTTTCCTGACGTGCGTGAAACTCCAGATGGTGCCGGGCAGCCGCGACTGAAGGTGAGGCGCCGGGATGCCCTGATCCGAGGATGAGGGGTCGGTCTGCACCGCCTGGTCCCGGCTGTAGACGGTCCGGTAGCGGGGATGCTGGGCGGCTTGCAGCAGCTGGTTCTCCAGCAGCTTGTTCCTGCGCTCCAGCTCATGCACTTTGGCCAGGAAGCATCGGAAGCGCAGGTTCAAGGTCTTCAGGACGTGGATGTTGGAGCCCAGGTCGTTGCGCAGGGCGGCAGTCACCGCAGTCCCAGAACCGGCGGCCCCAGACGAGATGGAAGAAGCTGCGCCGACCGGGACCGCGGGGATGCCGGATAAGTCGGGGAAAAGGAACGAGTTCATCATCTCTCGGCCCGGATCAGTCGAGCGATCGCGCTGCAGATGATGAGGAAGGGAAAAAAAAAAACAAAAAACCGCCTGGTTAGGGTAAATGGGCGAGCGACTTACTGTATCCCGACGCCCCCAGCCGAGCTCCATCCCCTCCCCTCCCCCCCGGCTACACACCCACCCACCGAGCCGAAAGGCGTCGGTCCTTTTCTAGGGTGTAGATCCTGGAGGTGACGACGTCGATGCGGCTGCCGGCGGTGGAACCATAATTACCACTTCCTTTATGATCGCCGGATTAAAAGAAAAGAAAAAGAAAAAAACAAACACACAACACGCTTGTGTAAAAGGCGTAAAAAAAGCCGCATCTACCTAATTCTCCCACGATGCTCCGCAAGGCAGATGCGCAGCCGAGGCTTCCATCCCTCCCGGTGACGTGCAGTATCTCAGCAGAGGGAATTTATCATTAAATGCCCACCATCTGGGCATGTGGTATATATCATTAAATGCCCATCATCTCAGCAGGGAGGGGGCGGCATTAAAGGAGAGGGGGGTCTCCCCGCAGCACGTCTCCTCGAAGCTCAGCCCGGAGTCGTCTTTCATGCCTCTGAAGCAGTACCCTCTGCTGAAGCGGCTGCGATCCCCGGCCCATGCGGGATGCGATGCCAAGCCCCCCCCCTTTCCCCTCCCCTCCCCTCCCCTCCCGCATCCCTGCGTTGGTTTGCACGCGCACCGATGCGGTGCAGCGCGTGCACAACCGATAATATTAAGGTATTAAAGATCCTTGGCGTCCTGATAATGTGAAGCCGGCACGAAATGCCGCTGGGGGGGGGTCAGCCCCCTTGTAAAGACGTATTATTACAACCCAGTCATTTGAGAAAATTAACACTGCCTGTTTAGCCGGTGTAGACTCGGTGAAGTCCTGTGCTTACCTGCTGTAGTAGACCATAATGGCATGCTAACTGGATTTCTAACCCCAAGAAATAAACTACCGAAATAAAACTGGACTTTCTAGTAAGAATAATGCCTTTATTCTACTAAAATAATGTTAGGGACGTGAGGAGATCAAATCCATGTTAACTTCATGACAACTCTCTAAAAGGATTTGGAAAGCCACTAGAGAAAATACCAGATTACCAAACATTAAAAAAGCTGCAGTGATGAGCATTGCAGGAGTGTTGGTCTAAATGACAAGAATACTAAACACATCCTTTACATCATGGTGTCCGACAGTAAAGGTATTGAAGAGCCTAATCAGCAGAGCCCAGGTCCCTCTGAAGTCAGTCTACAACACCTAAAGATCCCGCCCAGCCCGGGTCCCTCTGAAGTCAGTCTACAACACCTAAAGATCCCGCCCAGCCCGGGTCCCTCTGAAGTCAGTCTACAACACCTAAAGATCCCACCCAGCCCGGGTCCCTCTGAAGTCAGTCTACAACATCTAAAGATCCCGCCCAGCCTACCATGGCCATCAGCAGGATTCAAGGTGGCTGCAGTCACTCAAGTGTACAGTTACAGGAGCTGTCAAAGACTGTGCCGCACTAATGTACCATGGAGGTTCTTAGATGTCTTGGGTTTTAGCTGAAGGTCACACTTAAAATTCTCCATCTCTCATAAGGACTTGTTTTTCCAGGATGCATTTAGCACTTAGGAATTCTTCAAAGTAATATTAAATCTAAAAGTGAAAATTAAGGGATTTCCGAGAACACGGTACAAATATACTCGTGGAATAATGAACTTAAGGAGTTATTTTGCACCATACAAGTCAGTCAACTACATTCACTGCCAAATAATACAGTTGGAACATGTTTGACCGGAATTACATTTCAGAGACAAAAACACGGGTCAGATGCAGAATTATTACAGCTTTATTAATCGTTTGCTAAACCAAAAAGCAGACATTCAGCAACAGTTGAACATTGTAGCTGCGGGAATAGGCAAAAGTAACACTAAACTGGATCGAAACAAAGTCCACACCATGCATTCTGCTCTGGGTACACGGGCGCCCTCTGCTGGCGCCCATATATTAAACAGTTTCTTGATCACCGAGTCTGCACTCAGCGGCACTGTGCTTAACCAGAAACAAAAACGACTCTGAGGGGAATAAAAAGTTTAATTTGCAGGATAGTCTCATTTTATCAGCTTGTGAATTACGGGAAATAACCTAAACAGGAAGCCAGTGTAGTCGTGGACCCACAAATCAGAACTAAATTAATCGTATGCCAATTACCCACATTTCCCCTACAGAGGATAATTATAATTGCAGTTAAGCTGTATTAGTGGGGTAACCAGCTCTGAACGTGGATTCATTTCATAACAGGGAGGAGAAAATTTAATTGTTCTTTTCCTCCACTGTATGTGATTAGAAGGACAACATCCGTGTTTGATCCTAAAAATCCAAACACAGGGCTTAGTTATTGTCAATAATTCTCAAATTACAAGGTCCAATGAAATCACTGCAAAAACTTGGGAAGGGAGCAGAAGAGTTAACTACATTAATAGATTAGTTAATCTTGAGAAGCTCGTACTAGCTTCCTGTGATTTGGAAATTAATAGATTTTCAACAAAAACTGCACCCAAAATTAAACAAAAAGTAATTTTCTCCATTTTAACTTAAAAATACTTGAAGTTACTTGTAGATTTTGCACCCAGACATGTTGAGTGAAATAAGATGGGCTTTTTTATATCACAGAAACCCTTTATAGTAAATAGGATGCATCAACTTGTCAGGTTACAGAATTTTCTGGTTTGAGTGTTGTTTAAAGATGACATTGGATAACATATTGAAGGCTGCTCAAAGTAGAAACAGGGGCCAGATGTGTTGTGTGTGTGTGTGTGTATGTGTGTGTGTCTCTCTCTAAGTGTGTTTGTTTCTGTGTGTGTCTGTGTGAACAAGTTAGGATGCCCCTCGCCCCCCTGTTGAAAAGGTCCTGGGAAGAAACCTTTCCACTGTACCCCCGTAAAAGGGGTCTGATTTCCCCCCTCCCTCCCTGTATGGGACACCAGGTGTGGATTGGAGCCACCAGAAGTCCAGTGCTAAACCCATCAGGGCACAGAGTTCAACAGATCTTGCAAGAAGCCCTCGGGGTCTGGGATGTCAGACAGAAGTCCTGGAAGAAAAGAAGACCAGAGCACATGCTGAATGTCAGGAGGACACGGCCTGATTGGCAGAACTGATCGTCCTGGCAAGTGAACTGGATGGAAACACTTTACAAATTAGCCTAATTAAACTGCAATATACTGGGGGTTAAGCAAACGGTACGCAAACAGAACACTAAAGATTTGGCACACATTTTCGCGTACCAGGACGAGTTATGCACAGACTTGTGTAGGATTATTCAATCTGGTGTTTCCCCTCAGAGCATAATAGAGCAGACATCCGAGAAACGCCTTAAATGGCTATGTTGCGACACACGAAGACCGAGCCGACCACAAAGAGACTGCTTCGGCTGCCAAAATTAACCAGAATGAGAAGCAGGTGTTAATTCCCACAAACCCTGGGCAAGCTTCTCAGAGAGGGATTTATTTTTTTTCTTCGCGGCATTAACACTTAAAGTCGGTTAGCTGCACGAACCCCAGACGGGCTCCGGTCCCTGCCGCAGACTCACCTACGACGTCAAAGAACTCGCCGACGGACTCGGCGGGCATGAGCTCGTCCTGGAAGGCCCTTAGCACGCGCTCTGAAGCCTCGTACATGGGCATGTCATTGTGCCGCACGTACTCGGCCAGGGAGAACGACCAGCCCCCCTCGGTGTTGGTGGTCGGAACTTTCTGTAGAGGGCAGATGCGGGGGGGGGGGGCATGGGCGTTCATTTCAAGACCATTGAACCGTGACTTTAGAAAGACGAGTGAAATGATTAAACCGGCAACACATTGCACTGGGCGGCTCAACCGTTTCAGAGGCTGCAAAGATTTCTGGGAAAACACTGCACTTCAGAGAAACCATAAGCCATCACCAAGGTATCACCCTACCTTTCCTAGGCTGAAGACCTACTGCACTCGCGTGATGAATAAACAAAACTGAACACCATAACATAGTCCAACATCACACCTCCCACCCCGTTTTCTGAGAGTGCCCCTAAATCCCGAAGCTGCCCGTGGCATCTTCACTCCAGTCACACTTCCTGTCACGGAAAATTACTCTGGATAACTGGATTTGGTCTGTATGGTCTAAGTAGTTGATTTATTTATGATAGAATGAATCACTGGGAAAAACAGTCTTGCTAGCCCCGGAAACAAAATCAGGTGAGATTGCGGTCAGTTCTTTCATGATTTGGCACAGGAACCATTCACCCTATAGCAGTGTGGTCTATTGGCCTGGAGGCCATCTAACGGGTCTTTGGTTGGCTTGTCTAGAGACCCCCTTAAAGGGAGCCATGCGTGGCTGGTGTTCGAGTGCTGGGTTACCCTGAACATGTCATAGATGAGATCCACCAGGCCCCAGAAGAGAAGCGGAGAGCGGTACACGGTATATTCCTTCATGGTTTTGTCTGTAAGCCTGAAAGGGTGAACAGAGAGCATTGGCCACGTTTCACAGACTACTGTCGCCACCACTGCCCGGCACTCAGCGCATCAACTGGAGGACACTGGTACTGGACCATTTAACTAGAAGTTGGCTGAAGTCTCGCTGTTAACGTCTGACTCCTGCAGGGTCATGTCTCAATAACAGGAAATTAATTAAAATGTATCATTTATTACCTGTGTGAGAGACAAAGGTGTATACAAATTTAAAAACATTCCAAACTCAGTTACGTGCCAATACTGAGAGCTATTGCTATGAAAATATTTCTTCAGCTTGCTGATTCTGGCCAGAGGGCAGATTACCTTAAATCAATCATTACCTTCCATACTCTGGTACGGTTAATTAAAGGTTTGCCTTGTTCCCCCTTTAGGTTCCGCTTTTTTCCAAAATATTCTTCAATAACCTTGACTACGAGGAGTCTAAGACTTCAGTAACGCCAGTGTCACAGGCAGGAAGTACTGTAGCATTTAAGGACTTGAAGGGGAAGAGCGCTCAGCTGCCCCCAATGTCTTTGCTGGATAAAACAGCATTAAAATATGGCACTGCTATTCAGCCAAGCAGGAGGCAATGCATGTTTGGGAATCGGTCAGCTCTTACTTGCTGGCGCCCCCTGGGGAGACTTTGCGGGCATGCGCGGTGACCAGCAGGCGACGCAGGAAGTCCAGCCGCGTGGCCCGCCAGCGCTCAGGGGGCAGGACGTGCATGGCCAGTACAGTGTAGTAGTGTGGGCCGTCCACCTCGTAGGTGCTCTCCAGCCACTTCTCGCACGGCTGCTCCAGGAAGCTCTGCAGGTTCTTCTCCTCACGTGAGGTGGCCCTGGTGCTGCACGGCGACAGGGGGGGTCACGGAGGCTCAGTCGCACGTTCACGAGACCCGGAGGAACACAGAACCGCACGGCCGTAACCGTGACTTACTAAGAGCTTAACCGCAGGAGGACATCCCATAATGATTGCCTTGTGTTGCTCTTAAAATCAGTGATGGGGGGGGCCCACCCTGCACATGGTATCACTGAGCTTATTCTGCGAACGTCGAACATGCGCCCAGGCCCAGATAGCCAAGCTCGCATTCACGATTCCCAGCCCAAAGCCAGCCGATTGCATTTTCCCCCTCCTGCCGATGCCAAATCGTCCCTTGGTTTCTGTTCCTCTACGCTGACTCCTGCTCCCTACCTGCACCCAGTTTCTTCGATTCACAGCCCCATTCATGATCACGCCCCAAAAACAAGTCATACGAATGACGCTCGCTTTCAAGCATTCTTGGGTGCACTGAAGGACCCCCTCGGGTATGGGTTGGCGATGCTTAATGATTATTGTTGGAATGATAAGGCGAGGCTCAGCCCCGAGGGAAGGGTGCTCCAGGTACACACGAAGCACGCTGGCGTTTTGCGAGGCGAGGCCCGGGCCACATACGTGTTGAGGACGTAGAGCACGGTGTGGATGATGTACGGGATGAGGTGGATGTTGCTTTCGCGGCCGCCCCCGCCCGTGTCGACGCTGAAGGACTGCTCTGTGGCGAAACGCAGGAAGAGCAGCTTGGTGTCGTGGATGTTTAGCTGGTAGGTGGGCTCACGCTGGCCAGTACACTCCTGCAGGTATGTGTTGTGTCTGTAAAGAATAACAGAAGAGAGTAAATGATGGGAGACATTAAAGCTGGCTGAGATCAATGCGATGTCACACACTGGCAGTCCGCTCCTTGGCGACCACTTCAGGTTAAACCAAGTAGGCGATCAGCAGTGTGAAATCATCCGAGCCGTCATGGGCCTCAAGGCCTTACTGCTCCCAGCACCACAGCTCAGGGTGTTTCATCGCAAACCTACGAGCAAACGGACCTGGCCAGACAGGTGGCGAAGGCGGACTCCGGCACGTGCGGACCCCAAACCGGCAGCAAGCCGTTGCACTTGGTGTTGGCGTTCTGCAGGGCGGCACTCTCCCACTCCTCTCGGCCCCGAGCCAGCCTGGCGAAACAAGGACGGGGGGTGATAGAGGTCACAATCAAGGGTTTGTTTAGACCTCGGCCTCCCGTGAAAGTCCCCGGGAGACGTACCGGACGGCGGCAAGGTGACAGTCGTAGTGGACGATGTTAAAGTGTGACACCGTGCTGTAGCCCTGCTGCTTGCGTGGCTTGTTCTCGAACTCCTCCAGGGCCACGCGCTTCGTGAACGTGTAAATCCCGAGAACCTTCGTAGGCTGCGGAGAGGACACGTTCACCGATGAGTCTCCACTAATAAAGTGTTAATTACATACACACGTGTACGGACTCAGGCTTCGGAGACGGTGCCTGCCTGGAACTTGTAGCCCTCCCTGCAGATGCAGCAGGTCAGCCCTGGCTCCTCGATCAGCTCCTCCATCTGTTTCAGCAGCGAGGTCTTCGTCACCACCTGACCCTTCTCGTTGGTCTGGAACAACATGGCATCCCGTCTTTAACCATCCGTATCCACCCTCGTCATCAACCCCACCCCGTTAGTGTCGTGTTGATCCGATTCGGAGCCCCCACCAAGGTCCCGGCGGTATAGACCACCTGAGATGCATCATTCAGGATCAATAGCGTGATTACCTGAAGGGCATGCTGGGCTGTGTGAGGCAGTCAGCCTACCAAGGTTACCTCACACAAACACGTCCCTATAACTGAGGCTGCTTTCACGCATTCCCATAGCAACATAAAACACGTGAGTTAAGCAGTGGCCTGAGAAAGCCGAACATCTGCATGACCGTGGGAATCTATCCTACAACATTTCAATGTGACACTGCAGATGTATCAATTTACCCACTTTTAACGAGAGCTTAAAAGGTCTCGTCATGTTACGTTACACGTCCCCCACGTACGGAACCCCGGCCGACCCCTGGGCGTTCGACACGCACGGTCATTCCCAACGTTCCCAGCGCCTTCTGTCTCATGGCCATGGCCATGCGTTTCTTCTCGGCCCGCGTCTCGCGCCGCGCCGCGTCGATCTTCAGGTTGACGTCGGCGTGCTCGCGTAGTGCCTCCAGCAGGTTCTCGGCCAGCGTGCCAATGCCCTCGTCGCTGGACACCTGCTCCAGCTTGTGCAGGTTGCTGATGGAGTCCATGCCGATCAACATCTGGGGGGGGCGGGCAGAGGGGAACGCACGTCGTACGCTGGGTCACGTCATGCACTGCCTCGTTAGACACTGACGCTCCATGAAAAGCTAAGGTATAGCAATCAAAATGGGGGGGGTCAGAAGTACCTGCGTGGGGGGGTGCTGGGTGGCCAGACCTCGGAGGAGCCGCAGGATGAAGGGCAGAGCCGGGCGAGAGAGGAACTTCTTCCAGACGTCGGCATCCAAGCTGGAGGACACATGGGTTAAAGAAACCATTTAACCAAACAGTCTTAGTTGTAAACACGCCAAGGTTTCCATTATCTTCTAAAATTCTTTTGCCGTAACTCAGTTTGTTTTCTTTTCCATTTCACCTTTTTAAAAGCACACCCACAAAATAACAGTCAGACGGAGAATTCCAAACCATCCCATGAAGCCTTTGTGTTTGTGTTTATGATAGGCAAGGAGTGTCTCGGGGTGAAAAGATCAACTGACTACTTACTTTTTGGCGCTGGGGATATGTTTCTTCATGTAATCCAGGGCATTCTGGGTAATGCCCTTCTGAAGGATGAGGTCCTTAAGCTGATGGCCGTTGCTGTTGTTCTTAATTCCAGCAGCAATCTTACAGAAACAGTCTAAGAAGACCTTGTCATCAATGCTGTGCTCCTCGTCGTACCTGAGAGGAAGAGGTCCACAGCTTTAACACCAGCGTTAGACAACAATCAACCGTCCGCTTAAGATGTGCCTGAATTCACTTCTACTCCAAACAGTACTCCTGGAAAGACTAGCACGTCTGAGACCCAAGGATTCATGACAATCCACAAAATGCTCAACACGTTTGCGGATTCCATACTACGCCCTCATAACACGTCCGGAGAAGCAGCCCGAATGGGACCGCAGGCCAGCGTACTTGTCAAAGCTGCAGCAGGGTTTGAAGCGCTCCACCAGGATGTACATCTTCTCCAGCTCTCCAAAGGACAGGTAGGGGATGATGCGAAGCAGGCCCTGCAGCACACTGGGGTTGGAGCGCACAAAGGGGGTGTTGATCTGGTCCAGCAGCATCACCAGCTGGTCTTTGTCTCCAGTCAACAGCAAGTTGCCCTGGAGAATGGGGGGGGGGGGGGGGGTAAATTATAGTGCTGTCATCTGCCCCATCCAGCATTGACTGGAAGTTGAGGATACTCCCACCCACCACAGGTTATGAAGCCTAGTATGTTACCTAGCAAGTTATCAGGGATTTATAGTCTGATGTCCACTGGACACGGTGTTGGTAAACATTGGTGTGATTTTAAAATATTAGCTAAACTTTAAACCTTATCTAGTGAGATAATGTCTCCTCTCCACACAGCATATGGTACATATTTTGTAAACCGTAGCCAGAGGCTTTGAAACCCCCAGTGAATAAAGGGGCAGTTAATCTCGCTCTCCACCACCAAATGGCTTAAACAACTTCCAATGTTTACTTAATTCCTATTGAGTCAAACCAGTCTGAGAATGTAGGGCAAATTATACTGCACCCAGAGTGGTCTCCATTCTGCCATTACTGGTTCTGGTGTGTCAGGACTGCTAAGACAATCACGGAAAACCAAACGATTTTATGATCAGCGCCGATGTTCATTTCCAGTAACGATGCAGCAGCTGCCCACCTTATCCTCAGAGACGGTCTCTGCATTGGCTTCATCCAGGATGATCTCCATGATGCTGAGGACCTGCTCAGCTATGGAGGCCCCCCCACTCTCCTTACTCTCCTGCTCTGCCACCAGCGCCTGAGAGACACGGGCAGAATGGAGAACCGCGTTGCTCTCGTTGAGCCACTTAACTAAGGACGGGGATCTTAGTGGGGTGAACAGGAAGAGCAGGAAGAATGGTGAGCCACAGCGGGGCTGGCTCTGCTCACCAGGTTGAGAGTTCCCAGCATAACGTTTAGCGTGTTCATCTCTGGTTTGACAAGCTGTTGTCGGTTGATTTTCACTTTCACACAGTAACTGAAGAGCTTCAGCAAAACCTGAAGGAAAAGCCACATTTCACCAGCCTGACAATGAGCACCTCTAAAGTGCATCAAAATCACCCACCCATTTAAACAGCTTTTAAACGCCTTGCACAGTGGCATTTAGGTGTGCATGAAGCATTCGACGCAGCTTCTGGGAGCCACTAGGAGAACATTTCTGGGTTGGGTCTGAAGTTGTCACTTGATGACCGTGTGAAGCAGTAAGGGGAGCTGTTGAGGTCAGTGTGACCTTCAGGGGGGCCTGACACTCACCGTGAGCAGATGCCTGCCCTGCTTGAAGTCTTTGATTCCCGACAGCCTGTTGAGCATGCACTCAAGGCCCCCGCAGCGAGCCATCACTCCGGCCATCTTGTATACCTCCTCGTCATCCTCCTCTTCATCTGCACATAGATGCGCCGGACAAGGTTCAGCGGGATGGAAACCGCTGGAGGCCGAGCCCTGTCCTGTACTCACATTTCATTTACTGCCCTGTTCCACTTGAACAAACTCATGTGCAAAACATGAAGAGACGCCAAGGCATACCAAAGATCATGCCAGACCCAAATCTGTTTGAACAAGCCCGTAATAACCATTGTCATAGCTAATTCAGTTGACAGGTGTGGATTAAAACAAAGCAGTCTTAAATATTTTGGCACTGGTTTACCGTTTGCCTGTGTGAGACAGACTACTGTGTATAATTTAATCATTACCTGTGGTGGAGTCCAGTGACTCAATGAACTCCTCAGTAGCATCTCCGAGGAGACCCCTCATGCGATAGATGATTCTCATTGGCTCACCCTAGACACAACACGATTCTACCTTGAGTCACGAACAACTGTAAACAAAAGGATCAGACATCGCCCGAGACCCTCCAAGCAGAGACGTCTGTTTTGGCCTGCCGTTCGACTGATCTCAAGACCCGAATTTGTTGCTGGACAGCGCGGACCAGCCGAGAGCGATCCGGGGTCGACGGGCACGTACCTCGTTGGTGGGACACCACACTTTCTTATAGACTTCAGCAACCGCCAGATCCAGGCTAATTATCTTGTTATTCACCAGCAACTAGAGGGAGAGGCAAAACTCACAAAAGGCTTCAAAAACAATTTTCGAAAGGAATGTGCAAGATAAGTGTGTAGGAGGTGGCGAACACGTCTGGGGAGGCGGGGGCGTAATGCTTCGGTGGAATTGTCCCTATTTCAACACCAGCAGGTATGGGCGTATATTATTTATGATAGATGAGGAACAATACATCACACTACAGTATGCTTAAGGACAAGGAATAGAAAGACTGGTTGAAAACCCAGAAAAGCTCCAGCAAGCTTCTTAGCCTGATCAGCTCCAGCTTAATTAAAGGGCTGCAGTTTCAGCCCAGCTCACATTAAAAGCATGAGACGGTAATGACCTCCATGCCACTGTCATCCTCCAGCAGCGCTACCAGGTCACAGTCCTGGCAGATCTTGTTTTTGATGTCCCTCATCAGCGGCCCAATGCCCGGCTCGTTGCTGCTGTACGGATTGCCGGGCATGCGGCCCTGAAGGAAGTCCTCCTGCTGCGGGTCCTTCTCCAAGGTCACGAAGAACTCTGTCACCTCGTTCTCCTCCTGGAAGGCCAGAGTACGGGGTGTGTCCAGAGGTGCCCGAGAGCGAATTTCGCTAGCGGGAAGTCACACGGATACTCACGGGGTAAATAATGCTGCACAGCCTCTCGAAGATGAAGACGGGTGTCCGGTAGTCGTCCAAGCTGTAGCGCTTGGCCGTCTCGATGCACACGGCCATGAAGGCCTTGGTCTCGGACTCAGTACCTGGGGGAGTAGAGGACGGTCAGTTGAGAACACAGATGACTCGCTCGAAGGGTGCCGGGTGCAGCCGTACCAGTAGTCATGTCCTCTAACATCTCCAGCAGCATGTCCTGCGTCTCGTCGATCAGCTTGGTCCTCTGCACCACCAGCTTCCGGAGGCACAGGTACCCGTTGAGCACCGTGCCAACCAGGCGGCTCTTGAAGTGCCGCTTAATGGACTCCACCTCCACAAAGGAGGACAGGAGGCCTACGGAGCAGAGACACACGGGGAGCCTGGGTCACCGGGCTGGGTGGTGCTGTTGTACTCCACCCAAATCCAACACCATGGATGGATGCTTCACGTGGAGTGGCTCAGAAGATGCAGCTGTCTCCTAGCTCCAGATTTATGGGACTAAATCTAGCCAGAGCTCTGCATGTTTCATGTCTTTGCCCACTGATATAACACGCATGGGTTAAAATGAAGGCACTGATATCTGCCAAAGCAGAATGGGTCCAAACCAATCCATAAGTGACCGGTTAAGACCTTAAAGGTTGAACCTACAGACACCCACCGCGAGTAAGGCTATAGCAGCGGATCCAGGCTGCAGTGTGAACTCACCAGTCAGGCTCTTCAACGCATAGCCCTGCTGCAGGTCAGTGCTTAGGGTGGCCTCCTCTAAGGCCAGCAGGTGAGCGATCTCCTGCAATAGATGGAGAGACAATTCAAATACATGTGGAACTGCAGTGAGGAGAAGCAGCAGGATTGGAACTGACATGATGACACATTAGGCAAACTTCCCTGGTAGGTCTCTCATAATGTGGTACAGCTAACAGTTAAACTGATCAAACATTTATACTTGTTATGGGACAAATGAGGCTTCAAAACCTGTGGTGGGCTGAAGTTACCCCAAAACTACCAATCACTGCTCATCCTAAATGAGGCTTCTGAACCTGTGGTGGGCGGGAGTATCCTGAACTACCAATCACTTCCCTCGCACTCCCTGAGCTGTCATTCACGAACAGGTACCTTGGTAATCAGATTGCCGATGTAAGGCAGGACTCCCCGAGCTGCTAGGTAGACCTTCCAGTGGGCAGGCTTGATGAGCTTCTGGTAGAGGGCCAGGTACTCTGCAGCACACTCACCAGCCACACTCAGCTCGTCCAGGTAACTGAGGAACACAAAGCTGGCAGATGACCTGCACCTGGAAATCCAGCCACTAGAAGCCCTACTGTGACACACTGCCTTCACCTGGAAGTCAACAGCAGCTAAGGATGGCGTCAGACTTCAGCCCGACCTTTCAGCATGACGTCAGTACCGTTCGCGGCTCGATTACCTGGTGAGCAGGTCTAGAACGTGTTGTTTACGGCTGGGGATGGTGGTGAGAGCTTCCACTATCGTGCAGGCGGCCTGACGTGCAGCCTGCGTTGCTGGGGTGAAGAGCACCTGACAAGACAGAGGAAGGGGCTTAGGGGACAGACAATATAAGCCAGGCCCTCAGTACGAGGCGGGGGAGGGGGTCCGCAGATCAGGATACCTGCCGCAGCCAGTTGTTATGGCCCAACTTAAGGTCCAGGGGTGATGCGCGTTTCCCACGCTTGCTCATAAACTGTTTCCACTTCCAGACATACTTCTCTATCAGATAGTGCTTCCGCACCTCGGCCTTGCTTGGGGGCTTTGACACTGTTTCTTGGCCTGGGAAGAATTGCAATTTTTTTTTTTTTTTTTTTTTAAACAGACAAGAGAGAGAGAGACACACACACACACACACACACACACACACACACCTGTGTGGGCAAACAGAACTTCTGCAGCCATACCCTAACACCACCATATAGATACATAAAGAAGCACATACTTCTGGCTGGAAGGCACTTTTTCCAGGCTTCATAGGATGCCTTGGGATCCTTTTTGAGCCAGAGTTGGGCCTGAGCATGTATCTCGTTGCTGTAGGGCTTGACAGTGGTGAGGGACTCAACAGGAGCATCCTAAGAGACAGGCTTTGTTAGCCACGGAGCGGTCACACGCTGACAAACATGGCCCAGCAGAAAGATTGGTACCTTGTTCTTCTTGCTGCTTGGTGCTGGCGGCTTGATGAGCTTCTGTAGGATCTTCAGACACATCAGGGTGATGTTCTCCACCACCACTGGGGTCTTAATGTTCACGGCCATCAGGAACAGGCTGAGCGCTGTGCAGGCAGGAAGGATCGCGTCAGCATTGATGCACCATAACGACGGACCGCGACCCCCCAAACACAGCCTGCCCACGGCCCTCTCCGGCTCTCCGACTGACCGCAGCGTAGTCGCAGCTCCCAGCAACCCCCTTCTTTGGCAATGGAGTCTGTGAGAAGCTGCATCTCGTACTGCAGGCTGCTCACCTACGAGCCAAGCGGCCACACAAACACGTCATTTCATTCCTTGCATTTGTTCAGCGAACGCCTTTGTCCAGTTAGAATTGCATACGTTAACGCTGTTGGGTTCCTAAACAGACTCGAACCCACACACTTGGTGGACCACTTGAGACGGCTGGGGTTCACATGAAGTCAGTCTGCTGTGTGACTCGATGGCCGTGTACATACCAGGTCAGGGTTGGCCCAGTGGCCCTTCAGTGCCGCAGACACCTTGCCAATGATGAGGTCATTCATCTGCTGCGTGGCATCGGGGTGATCTCTGCCAGAAGAGGAGGAGGAGAGTGTTGAAATCGGCAGAAATTCACAGAAAACGGGGAATTTATGCAACTCTCAGTCATGCTGAGATGGTAGATGGTTTATTAAGCGATCACACCGTTGTCCTGTTTCAGGTATCAGTAAGGCACCAAATAAACACGCTCCTAAACCAAGCAGCAGATGCCATCCACCTGACAAACACTCGCTGGAACTAATCACACAGGCAAATGAATATAAAACATGCCAGTAATCACAGTCAGATCATCCAGGTTAATAAAGCATCCGCAGCACTGACACACCGGGTGCCCATCCTTGCCATACCTAGTGAGTAGGCAGACCAGCTGCCGCACCTCCTCCCGCATGGCGCCCGTGCCTCGCCGCAGGTTGTACTCAAAGAGCTCGCGGATGAGGCCCTGCAGCACCAGGATCTGCCTGATGGAGGGGTTGGTGGCCAGGGCACGCAGCAAGGCCAGGCAGTGGCCCGTGACCGCCGAGGCGCAGCCGTAGCACTTGGTGGAGGAGGTGTGGCCGCAGCCCAGCACGGAGAGGGCGCGGTACTGGCTGGCCGTAAAGGTGGGCTGGGCGCCGCTGCGGGACGACTTGGTGGCCGCCTCACGCTGCTGCATGTCGTACTCCAGCAGCTCCTTGCGAGAGGCTAGAACTTTCTGGAGATGGGAGACCCCGACGTGGTCAGTCTCTCCGGTTTACCCACTTTACTACAGCAGCTCTGCTTGAGTAAAACGCTAGAAGCACTACAAGGATGTCTGCCACGTATCAGTGAAAATGCCTTTAAATTCGCATCCAACCAATTCTTAAAAATCACCTGCATCACTTAACTTCAGCCTGTTTTAGGAATTCACATTACAGTGTCAACAGTAGCCTAGAACAGTATTTGGAGGTCTTCTTTGGAAATGAAGCTCCTGGGGACGTAATAAATCGGCAGGCCCCCCCGCACCTGGATTATTTTAGAGAGCTCGTCAAACGAGGTCTTGCAGTCGCCACTGTATTCCTGAGCCAGCTGCTGGATGTATCTGTTGACGCTGGCGGAGGAGGACCCCATCCCCGCTCCGGAGCCCGAGTCGTCCTGAGGGGACCATGGAAGCAAAACACAGCAGCACACGGAGCATCAGGCAAGACGACTTAGGGCACAACAGCCAAGAAAACTTATCCATGTGCAACTACAGGTATGACAGCATCTAGAGGATCGATTCCCGTTCAAAGACGGGCAAACACGCAAAAGCTAAAGCTGCCCGAAGCAAAACTGAAGTATGGAGATATGGTCCTAACATCCAAGACGAACATTCTGAAGACCAAGTTCAATCAGTCTCTCACTAATCAAAATTTCAGGAGTTCAGCACTACAATTCTAAAAGAATCAGAGAACGACAGAGACTATATTTACATCCATGATATGGCAGCTTGTGTGTGTCAGGCAGTTTCACTGTGAGGTGCAGACGGTCCGCAGCGGCGTCGGGCTACCTGGGATGTCACGCCCCTTACCTGGGGCTTCTCCGGAGCTGCCTCGTTCACCTTGGACAGCAGGCTCTCCAGCTGCGGCCGGTGGCCCATGAGCTGGTGGTAGACGCGGTCTGCTTTGTCCAGCAGGGTATTGATGTTGGTCACGGCCTATGGGAAAAGTCCGGCGTGGCGTGATTCAGAAGGCCCCGCCACGTCACTGAGGCTCACCACTGCGCTTATGAACTGGAAGTACCGCCTACCTTCTTCCTGTCCTCCTCGTTCTCTATGGGGTCCACGGCGCAACACGGCTTGGCATACAGCATGAAGTCAAAGCGGGCGTATTTGCAGAAGCCACACGCGTTGCACAGGAAGGGGTCTTTCTCATCGTAGTTGATGGACCTAGAGGGGCACGTTAAAAAAAAAACAAAAAAACGGAAGCATACATCAGCTGCGGGTGGGAAGCATCGCACCCGCAAGGCGTAAAACGCCCAAAGCCAGAGGGACCGCGGCCCCCACGTCCGGCGCAGCCCAGCGGTAAAGACGAGCCACGTCACCTGCACTTGTGGCACTGATACACGTTCTCCCCACAGTTGCCGCATACTCCCGGGTTCGCCGGCACGGACGCACTGCAGCGCGGGCACTGTAGCGTCTCCGTGGACGCCTGGTAGTTCTCGTAGAAGTCGGCAAACTCGATCATCAGGTTGGATGCCACGATAGGCAGGGGGAGGTCGATCTTGACTTCGGTCTGCCCCGGGGTCAACTGAACCTTCTTGGCTTTGTGCCAGCGAGCGGGTCTGGTGTGGGGTTGGGGGCAGATTGGTGAGAACGGGTCACCAAATAGACACTGAATCCTTAAAACGGCTGAGGTGATTTGTGTTCAAGAGGAGCTTGAGAAGCGACATGACAGCCCAGGACTCACTTGTTCTTCAGCTCCACGATGGCTTGCACTGTTCTGTTGTTGTAATAGAGGTTGATGGTACGGACCATCTTGGTGCGCTTCAGGTCCCCGATCTTGACGGTGACCTTGCTGATGGTGTGGCTGCCCACGAGTTTGACCACTTGCTGCGTGGTGGTGTAGCGCGTGTCCACTTTGATGGACGAGAGCTTGATGTTCTGGCGAGACGAGAGAGGGACGCGAAAAGTCGGCTGGGCCGGACGCTCGAGCGACTCCGTGGAACGCCGCAGAACTCCAGAATGAGGCCGAGTTTGTACTTACAGAAAATGGCACTTCAGGGTTGTTACAGACCAGGCAGGGGTCACTCTCCAGGTAAAACCCATCGAACTCCACCAATCCAGACAAGGTGCTGCAAAGTTAAAATAAGCCAAAGTAAGAGTGTGATACTTTAAAATAAATCACAGAAAAAAAGCCCCCATCCAGCCACTAGGATGCTTACTTGTAGATGTTGGAGTTTGGGTGGTTGGTTAGAATGTGGTTTTGTGCTCTTAAAATCTCCACGGCCTTCTGAGAGTATTCCTTCAGCTGTAAAATGAGGGAAAAAAAATAAAAATTGCCATTTCGTAAACCTTCACCTTCTCCACAAAGTAAATCCACCGACGGCTCGAAGATGATTCGCAGGCAGGCTTCACCTTCTTCTCGGTCTGCGGAGTCTTCAGAGAGAAATAGCCAAGCAGATCCACGAACTGGGCCGCCTTGCGGCCATATGCCGGCAATTCAGGCCAGATGGCCCAAGTCAGATCGAGGAGCAGCTCCTGCTGGGACTTACTGGAGTTCCTGTGCAGGACGCAGATCCAGAGCGTGAGCGGCACGCACACGAGGACGGCAGCAGGTAAACGTGTCAGCATGCTCCCGCGTCTACCTGTAGATGTGCAGGGCCAGGCAGTGGGCTTGCCAGCGCACGGATGAGGAGTTCGATTCCAGCAGGAAGCAGCGGAGAAACTGGATCAGCGTCTCCTTGTCGGCGAACTTGTTGAGCTGACTGACCAGGGCGGTACACAGCTGGTCCTCCTGGCTGCCCACGCTGTCGCCTGCACGAAACGTGGGGAGAGGTTAAACGCTGTGCGTGGGCATCAGGAGGAATACCTTATGTTCCTCGCCAAGGGACACAGACACGCTTAGGAAATTCACCTATACAGGCCATCTGCTATAAATCGGAGGGAATACCCAAGCTTCAAAGCAGCATGTCAATACCAGAACACTCCCCCACGAGGCATGGCTATATTTAAGTGCCTCTACGTGACAGTGACCCAAGCTTACCATCCTTCTCCTTTTCCTTATCCTCCTTCTTACTCTTCTTGCTGGAGGACTTGCTCTGGGAGGACTGGGAGGCCCCGGCACCGGAGGCCGAGCCGGAAGAGGAAGCCGAGGCAGACGCCAGCACCTTGCTGCCGCACAGCGCGCAGGAGAGCAGCTGGAGCAGTACCGGGGACACCCCCTCGTCCACCAGGAAGCTGACCTGCAGCAGGAAATACAGCACCGCTGGGGGGAGGGGGAGACAGGGAGGGACGGGGTCATAAGGGATGTGAACTCAACACGTGACAGAGCATCAGCCATGACCACCAGCTATCCACTCACTGTTTACTATTTTGAAGGCCTTTTAAAAGACCGCATGTTAAGATCCTCAGCAAATGTGAGCACCTACAGCATGTAGCACATCATGGCCACCATCTTCAGCGGTACCGAGATAAAATATTCAATTGCAAGGTTAACCGGTGACGTTGTCACTGTGGACCAACACCAGAGGCAGGCAAGCCTCTCTAACGTCGGCTGGAAAACTGAAACTGAGGGTTTTCTTACAGTCATCCTTCATACAGAACTTCTGCCAGTTGATAGTGCGCTGGGTGGCGATCTCCGCACAGGCTTTCAGGTGCTCCATCTTGGAGAATGAAGGAAGAGGAGCCACATAAGGAAGGGAAGCGGTCCCCCAGCGCGACATCCGAGGACCTCAGGTCCACCGGCCGCCCGTGCTCACCAGGCTTATGAGGGTGTCGTACTGCAGGGCGGAGCCCGAGGTAGCCGTGACGACGCCGGCCCTCAGGAAGATGCCCTGCTCCTCCAGGAGCCTCTTGATGGCTCGCATGTGCGAGTCCAGGGTGTGGAGATCACGCAGCTGCCGGTACTTCTCCTTGGAGCCGCAGATAAAGAGCAGCAGCTTCCGAACCTGCCGCCGGACGAACGGCGTCTGCTGGATCATCAGGTACTGCAAGGGGAAACGGGAAGACAGGCACTCTGGACAGTCAGCTGGCTCCTCGAGGGACCTGCTGTTGTACCATTTTACATAACTGCTCCTAGAGTCACGGTGAGCCCGGACCCAATCCCAGGAAACACGGGACGAGGTAGGGGACACCCCGGATGAGATTCAGGACGTACACACACACCTCTTGAGAATTTAGAGACCAAAATTCTCCTAAAGTTCATGTCTTTGGAAGGGTGGAGAACGTGTACTAGAATATTCCACAGGGAAGAGCCGGCCAAGCATCTGCACTCCACCCTGACAGAGCTGGAGGCGAGCAGAAGGCCCCATCGCTACCCAGTGAGCGGCTACACTGCCCATGTGAATTACTCCATTAAAATGGCAACAATGAGAAAAACTGGCCAAACGAGAAAAAGACGCTTTGGTTAAAAGTGCTGGCCACGTAACCAGACCTACTTCACCTAATTATAATGAAGCAAGCAACACAGCAAAAGCAGGTAAACAGCGCACACACACACACACACACACACACACACACACACACACACACACACACACACACACACACACACACACACACA
>JAACJT020000086.1:2317672-2335383 GCA_009936485.2 Gymnarchus niloticus
CACACACACACACACACACACACACACACACACACACACACACACACACACACACACACACGCACACGCACACGCACACAGAGAGAGAGAAGAGGTCAGGGTGGGGCGGGGCAAGTCCAGGTTACCTCAGACAGGAAGTAGAACCAGGAGTGGTCGAAGATGGGAGGCGGGATGCGCGAGTTGGTGTCGGCGATCTTCTTGATCTGGTAGGGCAGCCGCAGCACCATCTCGGTGAGCAGCTGGGAGTACGCCTCGAACACGTCAGCCGCGTGGCCCTGGGCGAGGTGACACCGGAGCAACAAGCCATTAGCGTGTGCCGTGTGCCACACGGCGGTGTGGCGAGGACGCCGTCGCCACTCCCCGCACGGCTTGGGACCTGGAGGCTCACCTTGACATACTGGCGCAGGAAGAAGGGGCTCATGTCGGGGGGAGAGGAGGAAGTGTGGGGTCTGAGGAGCTGGCTGGCGGCCGTCGGCTCCTCCTCGCCCTGCTGCGTCTTCCAGAACTCTAGGAGGGCCTTGAGCACATGCAGGCAGTAGTCGATGGCGCCAGAGCTGAGCAGGGCGGTTGCCGTGGCATTGGAGATGAAGGACGAGGACTGAAGGGGAGGAGAACGTGGAGGACCATCATGATCAATCAACAGGTGCCGCAGGGGGGTCATCATAACCGACCCGTAGAAACCACAGAGGGCCATTACGACAGGCCAATAAGAACCACGGGGGGGTGTTATCACCAACCAATAGGAACCATAGGGGATGATGCGTCAGACCCTCAGTCGATTGCAGATTTACCATGACCTGCGTTCCAGTGCCCCCCACTGGGCTAAAGAGGCAGTGACTCACTTCTAGGTATCTCTAGGAAAAATTCACCGTAGGTTTGAGCAGGTGTACGTCATCTTAAATACACCCGGGGTATTGACAGGCAAAGCTCTAGCGGAGTGTAGAGTATCGGCTGTCACCCCGCGTTGCGCTCTGGAGCTGCAGAAAGCAGCAAAAGATTCTGGTACCTCAGAGGACGACTTGGACCCAGACTTGGTGCGTGACATGAAAACACTCAGAAGCCTCATGGTGACCAGGTGGACTTCGTTTGTGGCGCTGCGCTCGTTCTTCTTGGAGACGTCCTGAAACCGCGTACAAAGAAGGGAAATAAATAAATAAAATCCACTGGAAAACACGTAGACTGTAGCGCTGTCTGTCCAGTAAGGGGCACCCACCTTCTTGTTCATGCCCAGCTCGGCGATGAGCTGTGCTAGCAGGTCGTCCAAGGCGCCCTTGTCCTTCTCATCGTCCCCGTCAAGGTCGGCAGTAAGCATGAGAACCACCTGCATGTAGGGGATGGCACGAACCCCCCCCACGCTGTGCAGGTGGGACAGGTGCTGGAGGAGACGTTCCAGAAGCATCAGCCGGACCATGTGTAACCTGGGGGGCCAGTTACCACAGTCAGGGGGGGGCTCAAACGGGAAAATGCTGCAGAACAAAGCAGCCACAGACACACTTGTAGAGTTTTCACTCTGTTTTAGTGCTTAGGAGACAACCTCCTTAAATGGGAAATTAAACGACGCTCAACGTCTGTGTGTGTGTGGAGGAGCAGGCCGTTGACGCACCGGTTGCTGGTGTGGATGTCTCCCTCCGTCTCGCCTTCCCCCTCAGAACCCTCACCCTCCTGCTGTGCCGTGGTGGTACTGATAGCCCCAGTGCTGGAGCTGACACTGCCGGGCCCAGGTGGATGGCCTTCTGTGGTGCCATCACCGTAGGCACTGCTGCGGCCTGAGACTGCGAAGGGAAGCGTACAGATCAACACACACACACACACACACACACACACACACACACACACACACACACACACACACACACACACACACACACACAGAGAGAGAGAGAGAGCACTGAACATCTGCTGAGTATTTTCACACTTGCCAAAAACTCAGCAGCACCTCGAACTTGAATATCTAAACGGTGAAAGGTCACAACTCAGGAAGGGGTGCCAGTGGAACCGTGGGCCACCCCGCCTCAGCCGGGGACTTCTTACCGCTGTGCTCTCCGGCCACGGAGTCAACGGCGCTGCCTCCACTCTCTGATCCCACGCTGCCACCATGCTCGGCCGGCGAGGTCCGCAGGGTGGAGCCGTCCGTGGCCGCCGTGCTGCCCTCGTCGTCCGAGGCTGGAGCTGAAAGCATAACCAGGGCTGTCACAGGACAAAGACGGCTGGCGTCTGCATCCGCCTCCGTCGCCCGGCCCCCCAACCCGCCAAATCCACGGCAAGTTGGACACGCGTCATCAACCACCTGAGGGTGAACCGGCTTCGCCAAACCAGCTCGGGGCCGAGAATCGAGTCGAGGCTCATTACCTGATGCCGTGGTGTCGGACAGCGTGCCGGCATCCAGGGAGGAAGAGCTGGGTGCCTGGCCGGATAGGCCCAGGCTCTGGAGGCCCAGGGCACTGCTGCTGCTGCCTGTGGGAGGCGACATGAGGAAGAGCAGCCTGAACACACAGGAAGGAAGGAAGGAAGGGAGGAAGAGTCAACAAACGAGAAGCTGAGGACACGGCCGCTGCTCTGCGCCACCTTGCTGGTCCTGCTGAAGGCTGAGGGCGATGGCCAGCTCCACCATGGTCTCATCATCGGCGTCAGGCGGGATGTCCAGCATCGGGGGGAAGCCCTCCGCCCCGGCCAGCAGTGCCTCCAGGGGGGACGGGTTCCCGTTGTTCACGTTCTCCGCCGTCTCCAGGACCATGGACTCCGACTGCGGGGGACACAGAGGAGAGCATTACATAACAACTGCCTGCTGTCTGCGTGACTCACAGCAAACACAAGACTAAAAACAGCTGAGAAGGCAACAGTGGAGAGCTAAATTAAGATTTGGCAGACGCTCCCCAAAGAGACATGGGCCCATTAAAAGCGGAGAAAAATCCATTCCATGGACAGTGAAACAGTGTGGTAATTTTTTATGCACGGTACGGCAGAATTACAACCAACCGTGCAAGAGACGTACCACCAAACTCAGAAGGAACGCTCCATAAAAATGACCTACAGTCAGGCATAACGTCATCGATCGCCATGATCGTCCTCAAGGGCCCGGATGTTGCGGAAGCTCACCACCATCTCGAAATCGCCGTGATCCACCTCGCTTTGCTCTTGGCTCTCCTGCCGACCACTCTCCCCTCCGCTCATCCCCGACGGCTGCAATTTGTCATCCGCGTCCTCGTCGTCGTCGTCGTCTTTGTCGCCTGGAGAGGTCGGGAGGGGTGAGAATGCGGCGAACACCGGGGCGAGGTCTGAACTGGGGGTGTGGTGGGATTTCCCTACCCATGGGAGTGTTGGAGCGAGGGGGAGACGGCAGAGTGATGTGTCGGCGCTTGTTCCTAGGCCTCAGCACTCGAATCAGCGCCTGCTTACAGGCGAAGCTCACGGCGGTGTCCTGCAAAACAGAAACGACATGAGCGCCACCTGGTGGCTAAACGCTGAACTGACACGTGCTAAAACAATAAGTTGCTCGCATGAATGGCACAAGGCAACACACTGCCCATGACAGAATGCCGGATAAGTATTTACAACACTCAAAACGGTTAACCACATGGAAAAAAACGGTGCCGCGGCCCGAACGTTCGGTATCACCCACGGGACAAAGCAGCATCTGCATGTAGATTTTGGAAGCCACGTCGATGCAGTCCAGTTCGCAGGTGCAGTAACCGTGAATGATGTCCACCAATGCATTCACCGTGGCCTCGATGTGGGTCAAACCTGGGATGAGGCACACAAGGGGAGGAAACATGTTTACGCTACGCCCCGAACATCCGTTAAGGCACAGAGGACTCCATCTCCTCAGATGAGCGTCGCTGAGTGTTATCACAAAGACTATATAATGAAGCTACCCCCCTACTCACCGGGTAGGCAGGCGGGGGCCAGGAAAGCATTCTTGGGTTTGAGAGAATGGAGCTTCCAGAACTGGTTCACCAGCTGCAATATGAAGCTGCAGCCCTCGCTCTCCACAGGCTTCTGGCTCTCCTTGCTGTCGTTGCCTGGGCCTCGAGAAAACAGCCATCCTCATCATCAGCCAACATCCACCACCTGCATGCTCGAGGTAATTACTCCTCGACAACAACCCCCGGCATAACGTAGATGCCACTGGAGCGGCATTCCCGGAGGCCGGATGCATCCACACACCTGCGTCTGCATGGGCTAGCTTGCTCTCTGTGAAATGCACCAGGTTGTTAGGCCTCATGATGGCAATGGAGCGGGCAGTGATGACCAGCCTCTGGAACACATCTGGATCCAAGTCTTTGCCCTCCTTGCTGCAGCTACTCAGGCACTGGACAGCATTGCTCAGCAGAGATTGGTCCTACACGTGGGGAAGATGTTTTAGCAAATCATTTGCATGTAGTTACTACTCAGAACTACACTCAAACACAGCTGCTTCAGGGCTTCATCCAAAGGTTCAAGGCCAGAGTGGCATACAAGATCTGAAAGGGTAACCAATAAAAAAAAAAAAGAAACACTAAACTTCAGCCCTAATCCATACTGTTGCAAAATAAGCAATTTATCACCGCTGAAACTAAAAATCTGGATTCAACATGACATCTACATGGGCAATTCAGGTTATTCATTGAGCAGATAACATTCATTCACCATTGTGCTTCCACCTTTACCCATTCACCCAAGCTATAGCCGGCAGTTCACTGGGGTGCTGACCTTGTGGGTGTGGTAGGCTGTGCGGCTGGTGTGCAGGCTAGCTAGGAGACCCTTGGTCTGCTGCTGAACACCGGCAGGGGTCGGCATAGAGAGAAGCTGTGTGGCCAGGTCCAGGGCGGCCAATTTGTTTTTCTCCTGTAGAGGGGAGGATCACACACACACACACACACACACACACACACACACACACACACACACACACACACACACACACACACACACACACCAGGATTAAAGGGGTTAGAGCCTGAAGCGATCCCCCATAAATGCAGCCCCGCCCTCGTCACCACACCCACCTTCTCGCTGGTCGAGCACACGGCGAAGCAGCTCTCCAGGGCTTCGAGCGAGCTGACCACCAGCCTGGAAGAGAACAGGAGTGAGACACGAAGGAAGCAGTGGGTAGGCAGGAAACAGTGACAATCTGAATCACTAAACCTCAAAAGCAGACAGCGGTGAGGAAAAAAAAAAAAAAAAAAAAAAAAAACAGTGCAATGTACAGACACCCACAGTACCACGTGGCAAAATATGGGAACGTGTTTTTGAGTCAGATCCTTTATAAATGAGCCCAGCTCAGGCATATTCTTGCCTTTTGCCACAAACCCACACACGAGCATGCAGACACGCAGAGAAAGAGTGCTTACTAACCGGTCCAAGGCCGATAAGGACTCAGTTTCACAACTTTATTTGTGTTTTTGGGAGCAAAGAAAAAGGAAAAAAAAAAAACGTGTGAGGATCACAGAAAGAAACAAGTAAAATGATTTAATGTGACAGAGAAATGCGGGCATGCACTGCAGATCATGAGAGCAGCCATGCAGTGGATGCGACACACGGCAAGACCCGCACACCCTAACACCAACCAGGAAGGAGGCTGTCAGCAGCGCTAAAGCTGGAGTTCTGATTGGCTGCACCTTGTGCAGATTTCCCGAGCGCTCTTAAACTGCCAATGAGCTCCACTGAGGCGGGCTCCTTACGTCAACTGAGTGCAATTCTCAGACAAGCGTGCACAAACGTGACCTGCTAAAGGAGCCTGGGAAGTACTACTACAAAAATCAGAAACAAAATGCAGTCGTTTGGCATAACAGGGGCAGACAGCTGCGTCACTCGAGTCACAGCTTTGGCAGGAAATGACATCGCCAGGCACATCAGCTGACAGGAAGCAAACACCTGCAGTATAGCAGCCTTTGAAAAAACTCAAGTCGCTCTTCTCAAAACCCACTTGCCTTTCATCAATTCTTATTATGCGATTTTTACCTGATGGACAAAAACTAGGCTTTTTCTCTTTTTTTAAAGACCGATGCATTCCAAAGCAGTGTAGTTTGTATATGCGGCTTATTAGCGGACTTCAGCTTCAGACAAAACCAGCGGGAGATAAATGCAACGGCCCTGCCGGTCGTGGTCCAAGGGTCACTACCTCTCCAGCACGGTGCCACTGGTGGTGCTGGGGGTGGCGATGTCACTCTCCGCGCTCCCGTTGCCCTGGTTCAAGTTGGGGCTGCACGTGTTGTTGACGGAGGCTGACGGGAAGTCTTCAGGGGGCTCGTCCGGCCAGCCGAACTGCTCCTTGGTCTTGCCGTAGATCTTGATAGAGTCCAGCATGGTGACGCCGGCTGGATCCACCGACGCGCCAACTAGAGAGGTGGGAAAAGGAGAGTCACCATAGCGAAAAACATCCATCCTTCTTCCTGACAGCCATCGCAGGTAGTAAGAAGGTAGAGACAGGGCACAAGGCAGCAGCAACCCAGCTAAACGCACATCTGTGCACTGTGGGAGGAGAACCACACAAACATCCAGGGCAAGGAGCGAACATTTATTGGAATTCCCTCTAAGTCCACCGATTTAAGCTTTTGTTGAATGCTTCTTTATATAGTGCCTTTCTGAACAAGCATGGACACACTCATTTAAAAAAGAAACCCCCCCCCCCCCCAATCAACAAATCCTGAAGTCGGGCTTTCAGTTTTCTCCAATCAGAATTCAGATTTGACTATAGGGTTTGTTAAACCCGCCTTCCTGAATGGGCCCGTAATGTTCTTGGTCTGGGCGGCGCGAGGACCTTACTGAAGATGGAGAGCTTCTTGTCAGCCTGCAGGGCCTCCTCACGGGTGAAGGGGAAGTCAAACCAGCGCGCGCGAGTCAGGCTCATCTGCATGGTGCGTCCGAAGATCTCCAGGTAGGATGGAGCACGCTCGATGGCCTGGGTGCCCACCTGCACGCGCATGCCGGTCATCACCATGGAGCTGTTGTTGTTAATGACCTCCACTGTGAAGCCCCCAGGCTGAGGAGAGAGAGCTCACTACCATCACATGACCCATACGCATGTACCGTTTAACAAAAGCCCTGTGTTAGTTTTTTTTTTTTTTAATGCAATCAGATTTTTAGAATATTTCATATTTCACAACTGGGAATGTCAGGTTAGTTCGTGTTGATTAGCCATTGAGATGAATGCAAATTTTCAATGAATAAGCTTAGTATTTCACAGGGGGGGGGAATGTATACAGCAAGTATCTATATACTTTAGTACTTTACTCAGTGTAGTCACTTCCCTGGGACTCAGGGACACTGCTCTTAAGCACTGCACTACCTGTCACGCAAGAAAAGGAATCGTAATGCCTCATCGGGGATCATAAAGGCCCTGCCGAGGTCACGTGACTCCCCTCACCTTGGTGCTGGCCACGTACATCCCAGTGGAATTGAGCCGGTGTTTGATCTGCTGCCCGTTGTACACCTGCAGTAGGTCGTTGCCCCCAAATTCCACTTCTGTCAGCTGCTGGTTGTGTTCAAAGAAGTCCACGGGGAAGGTCACCTGGCTGGAGGTGCGGGTGGCTACAGGCGAGGGGAAGACGGCTCACCTTAACGCATCAATCTCCGTTAACTGCTGAACCAGTGAAAGGTCAGGCCGAGCTAGCTAAGCAGAGGGTATAAGAAAGGGATGTAGTCCACCGTAGGGAATGCTTAAAGCAGCCTGGATAAAAGACCCAGGAGCCAGGAATTTACTGTACTGACTGCTTGCAAATATGTGTACCAAGAAGCATTTTACCTGCTTTCAATTTGTTCCATATGCAATTCAGCCGTCCAAGCAGTAGACTAATTTGACAGGACCCTCCTAACAACCCTACCGATATTCCATGATGAGGCACTACGCTCCTGCCCAAATTCAACGAGACCATGTCACAACACAGGCTAACGGGTCACTCACCGGTGGCGGTGGCCTTGCGCTTGCGCACTGGCTTCACAATGCTAATGACGCTGCTGGGCTGCAGTGCCGGCTGCAGCCAGTAGGATGTGCTTTCAACACTGGCCATGTAGATGCGTAGGCTGCCATCCTCGCACAGCAGGATCATGGTGGTGCGCTGCTGCTCGTTGCTGGCTGTGTGGCGGATGGCCACCATGTCCTGGATCTGCCGGGGATGGGCATGTTTATTTTGCTGCTCAGCCAGCACCTCGGCTCGATGCCGTGAAGAACTACACGGCTGAAAATGAAGGTACTTACAGCGACGAGGAGACATCAAAGGTGCTCTAGGACTAAAACCTGCCTCTAAGGACGCAAGTGTGACTTGGCCACAATGCTACCAGCAGACACTCAGCCCATTAGCTGATAGGCAGCTAATACAAACACCCAGGCAAGGAATACGGGACAAAGTCACATGATCAGACTTTCAGCATAGCCTACGGCTGTTCAGAGTGTCCTTACATGCCCCCCCCCCCCCCCCAACCCTCATCAAACCCCACGATGACTAACCTTGGCTTTAGCCGGCAGCGTTTTGATCTCCTGGATGAGGAAGGTGTTGGGCTTCACCATGATGACCAGCGGGATGCCTGTGGTCTGCTGGACACAGCACACCAGCCCTGGGTGGTTCATCACCTCTGACCACTGGCAGAGAGGCGGGGAGGTCTTGCTGCCACCGTTAGAGCTGGACAGGAAGAAAGGAGCAGATAGGAACAGCATGAACTCCGGAGGCTCTTAACTTTGCAAACGTAAAATTTGGAGGACTAAGTGGGTATGTGAGCAGAAGGTATTTACTCAAGCGTACACCAGATCACCATGCAACCTCAGAGATCGCAATTAAACAGTGCCAAGACTGGACAGATCGATATCAGAGACCAAACAAACCAGAATTAACAATAAACAAATGATTTATTTAGCAGATTCTTTTCGTCCAAAGTGATGTACAAGTGAGGAAAGCTTGGGGTCAGAGAGCAGGGTTGGCCAGCGTCCAGCATCCTGAAGCAGCTGTACTTAAGAGCCATACTCAAGGGCCCAGTGGAAATACAATTCCACTGAAAATAAAGGGCTCAATCCCACGACCTTTTGGAAATGAGCACAGGTGCCTAACACACCATGAAAGTGAAAGCAGGTGAGAACAGGTGAGAGCACGCAGGCTCAACGTGGAGGGGGAGCTCTGGGGGCGACTCGACCTTGAGACTTCAAGCTTCGGACACAGCAGCGCTAACTGCTGAGCTACCGTCAGACGGGCTCACAAGAGAGCTTCCATTAAGAGGAGCGCCGTCTGAGCCAATCCCGTCACCGGCATAGTGCAGACATGACGACGAGAAGGATGAGGCGGGTACACGCACCCCTTGACGTTGATGGTGAAGAGCCCCTGCATTTCCATGGTGCTGCGGCTGACCGTCGCGGCGAAGGACTTGCCCTGGCTGTAGCTGAAGAACAGCATCTGCAGGACGTGGGAGTAGTAGACGGAGACACCACCACCCGCGACCTGCCCGTTACTGTCCTGGGGTGCAGAGGAACGAACACCTGTCAGGGAAGCTCCTCTCAACGTTTCCATCAACCACGCTCTCCTGGCCACGTATTCCAGTGCTCTCTGTGCTTGTGTTGACCTCACCATGCAACGAATGTCAACGGATAAGACGAGATTCCCGAATACCATTCAGACCATGACGGCGCATCGAGAGGAACGTCACACAAGCCCGAGTCTACGTGCGTCACCTTCAGGTCCTCGTGGTTGATCTCCAGCACATTGGTGACGTAGAAAGGGCCGTGCTGGGCGCTGCTGGAGTCATCCATCACCTGCGTGTAGATGTACCCGGCGGAGGACATGATGACGATGATGTTCCGGCCTTCCTCGTTGAACAGGAAGGTGGCATCGCGGATCTTGGAACTCGGGAGCAGGAAGTAGAACATAGGGCTCAGGGCATCCACAGAAAGGTTATAAATCTAAGGAAGGAAAGTTATATGGTCAGCTTCACAGGTATACACTCCTTTTCCGGAATGTCGGTTGTTGGTTGAAGAAGTGAAATATCCATGAAGCAGCACGACGTAAATCTCAAATGCAAACCAAGCGATCCTCAAGACGGTCACCTTGACGAAGTCGGCAGTGATGATGGCCAGCTCGGTCTGCGAGCCCGGCAGCCAGATGGCCTTGATGATGAAGTTCCCCGTGGCCAGCTGGGGGTGAAGAACCAGGTGGTCCGAGACAGAGCCTGTGCTGCTGAAGGTGAGGATGTGGCAGTCCTGGAGGAGGACACGGTACGGTGAGCACAAATGGTAAAAGGTGGAGAGGCGGCGGCGGCGCTGAGCTGGAGCGGTGCCCGAGGGACAGAAGCCCAGCCACACACAGCCTACCCCCACCTTCAAGCCACACACAGCCAGGTAGTCCTCATTGCAGGGGTTCCCCGTCAGGCTGAGCACAGTGAAGGGCACGGGGGCAGAAGCCAGCCGGGTCAGGGTCAGCTTCCGCTTGCTGGAGTCGGCCTGCTTCAGAAGCGCAGACAGTTGAAGCACAGTGATCTGCCAGGAGCAGAGGAGTCAAAGGTTAGAGGGAAACCTTGCTGACCGCTCACTGCAGCTTCAGACCATCTCTATGAAAGACCGGTGATGCTCTACACCCCAGTCGTCCCCCACCCCATGCTAAACCCATTTGAGCCACACCCAAATTTCACTAAAAAGCCAGATCTGAGTGTAGTCACACATCACCGAGTCTGCCACTGGTCTGCTAAAAGGAGACTCCATCCGGGCTTCGAGACCCCAGACAGTACTTCACTATTATGAAACAGCACAGACAGTGACAAACATCTACTCGTCGGACATCGTCTATACTGATGGAACCCGAGTAGAATTTAATGCCCAAAGGCGGCGTTAAGGACCAGGCCACCCGTTCACGTACTTTGCCCTTCTCGTGGCTGACGGCCAGGTGCTGGCGGCGCCCGTGGGGCGAGGAGAGCACGCACATAGCCACACGGCGCAGCACGTGGGCGCTGATCAGCTGCCGGATGGTCTGACCCTGGTCGCCGCTGTAATTCATGCGCACGTTCTCAAAGGCACCCTCCTGGGAGCCCAGGGTGGGGACCTGGGGACACCCAAGACATGCATGAATGCGGTCGGTCAGCCGGCACCCAGGTTGCAGTCAAGCATGAGCAAATACCCAATTCTACAGGGTGCATTCGATAACCAAGTCTCATAAGCACGGGAAGTTAGGTGAATTTGTTTTAGCACTGAAAGGAGGTCACTGAGCTTATCTGCTGCAGATACTTAAAGCCCTCCACTGCTCTACCTGTGTGCCCATTTTAACCCTCTAGCCCTACTCCTGAAGCCAAATGTCACCTACCATGAGCTGGTCTGTCATCTCCACAGTCTTGTCCTGGGTGTGCAGCTCGTGGAGTGCCTGCTGGGCCCGGCTACTGCTGCCCACCGCGGAGGCCTGCTGGAAATTGCTCTGGATGGCATCCATGAGGAAGGTGAGCATGTCCAGCACGACGGCAGCTGTGGAGGAGCCCAGCTGGGGGAGGGGCACAAAATACTGAGAACACTGTACCCAGTCAACCACAAATACTGCATATTCCAGGATATCAAAGGCCACCTAGTAGCCATCTTTATTTTTCACATAAACTATTTGTTTATTGTCATTGATTTGTACATGATCATAGAACTAAGGCCTTCGCTAATCTTCTGGGCAGATATTGCCTAGCGTGGCAGGAAGGGTCATGATTATTATTTTATTTTTTTTTAATTTTTTTTTTACTAAAACAAGGGTTTTGGCAAAAATCTTTCCAAGATAGGAATAGACTATTTCTGTAAGCCATCATGGACTTATGGTATGGCAGAGACCGCCATACGTCCACGCGGAGCCACCCCCTCCGCATCCTCCATTTCCTCACCACTTGGGTCAGCAGCTCATCCCGGCAGCCCTCCACACTCCGGCACGCGCTGCTCTTTCTGGGCTTGTCCTCGTCACCGGCCTTGCCGTCACAGATGGTCACCTTCCCTTTGTCGGCGGGAGAGGCGCTCTGGTGACGGATGGCGCTCTCTGGCACCCGCGGCTCACTCTGGAACGCCGACGACTCCTTCATGGTGGAACTCATGCCACTGCTGGGGCTGCGCTTGACCAGAGCCTGTCTCACACACACACACACACACACACACACACACACACACACACACACACACACACACACACACACAGACAGAAGGGGAAGGTTCAAGGCATGGAAACTACAACAAAGACTACAGCATCAGTCAAGTAAACGTTTAATCAAAACAGCTACAAACAAATTCAGAGAAGTTGTGTTAAACAGCAGCATGCAGTTATATTAAAACATGCAGGACAGTTCCAATATTGAACACATCCAAACCCCAAAGGCTCCTATATAACATTCCAGTATCCCTCTGCAGCAATATCTCATAGAGGCTCACAGCTTTAAGACAATCATGAAAATCTAGCACTGCAACTAAACAGATCAAGAGCCTGATTATCTGCACCCAGTGGTAGTCAGTTAGTGATGAAAGCCGGAGTTACCGTTGCGCTCCCTTTGCCGTGACGGCCCGCGGCTTTGGGGCTCACCTGGCAGCTACCGTCCTCTTTGGCCCCGCAGTCGCAGAAGAATGAGCCATACTTGGCATAGGAGATCTCATGGTCTTTGTGGCACACCTTGGCACACACCGTGCACACGCCGACCCCGTCCACCATCTTACAGGTGTGACAGTGGTACCTGCATGGAGGCAGCGGGCAGGAAGACGGAACTGAGAGACCTGCCCACGCACCGACGGCGATGTACCGTAGACTCACGGCTGCCCCTTACCAGTGCTGGTTCATGAACTCTTTCTGAGTGATGGTGAAGGTGCATAGCTTGTTGCATAGTGAATCTTCATCCTACAGAGGACAAAGGCCAGAAGATGAGTGTCACCAGCACAAATGTGCTGAGTGCCGAGCGGGGGGGGGGGGAACCAGCTTAAATCCAACAGATGGCCCTGAACTTCACTGAATCACTGCAGTAATACATCCAGCCATATAAGTGATAAGATAGCTAGGATAAATCAGATGCTGTCAAACAGCACACTTCATTTTGCGGTAGTTGATACTATAGAATTGTAGTACGTTTACCTTGTCAGCACGCAACCAGCCTGTTTACCACACCACTGACAACATGAACAGCCTCACTTGAAATGTCCTGACTCCACCTCTTAGCAGAAACTCGTTTCATTCATCTCCTTCTGCGGTATCTTCAACTCAGATGGTCATAACTAATAAACCAAATCCCCCCGCCTCACCGAATCTTCAGCCTGCGAGTCATCCTCCTCTACGGCCAGCTCCTCCACCCAGTCAGAATCCACCTCGATGGCCTTCTCCTCACCCTCCACCAACAGCTGCGCGGACCCCTGGCCACCTCCCACGCCACTCTGCCGCAGAGCGTTCATCACGTCCGCTAGGTAGGAGATGATGTGGCAGGAGCACTCCAGCATGCTGGCGTGCTACAAAACAGCAGATGGACTGCTTAGACTACATTACCCAGAATGCCCCAGAGGCAGAGTTAAAGGCCTGCTACATGGCTCAGGGAGGGGACACGTACTTTGCCCTGTGACACATTTGAGCTGACCTTCTCAACTACATTCTTCTGAGTCAAATACTTTTTGCTGCAAAACAGAGCAAGGAATTATAAACATTCAGGTTTATAGAGCCCCCTCAGAGTGTCACTACTAAAGAGCAGAAAATAATAATTTAAGTTTCAAAAAATGACACTTGGCAACAACAACATAACACTCCAATGTCACTCACCACCTGGTGAGCCAATCAATGGCTGCCCGATGTAGCTGCAGGTGGCCCGCCCCCTGACCAGCACCCGCCAGCGTGGACATGATGACCATAAGCTCGGGGAAGCCGGCACCGTCACCGGCGGTCAGCATCTCCGTCGCCATGGGGATGAGCGTGCCGAGCAGCACGGTGCACACGCCCTCGCCCACCTGGCTGCCGTCCCGCACGATGTAGGCCGTGAGCAGTTGTAGCAGCTGTCTGTTCTCCTGGACAGTGTCCAGCTGGTCCGAGTCACGCGGGGGCGAGGCGGTCAGGCGTGTCAGCCAGGCCCGCAGCCGAGTCGGCTCCACGCAGGCCAGCTGGGCCAGGGAGCCACACAGGCACAGAAGGCTGGGGTTGGGGCTTTTCTCCGCTGGAGGGCCGGGTGGGTAAACAGAGCGTGTGAGAGCATGACTGCAGGTTTTATCTGTGCCAATAAAACACCTGGGAGAGTCCCTACCACCTAGGGCCCAGTTTCTCAAGGATGGAGTCAGAGAAGGTCTGTGACGTTTTAAAGGGGTTTATACAAAGTCCCTACAAGGACGATGGATTTCTCCTCAATGGAACCCTTTAGCCAGCATCCCCACAAAGACGTTTGGCTGTGCCGCGGTCTTACCGAGCTGGAAGAGCTTGGTGAAGAACTTGAGCACGCGGTTGCAGAACTTGGCTGAGAGGTTCTCGTTGGCGGTGGCCATCATGATCTGAACGAGCTCGCCGCTAAGGTGAAGAACGCGCGGTGACCGTGAGTGCCAGGTGGACGTCGAGCCATCACCATACCGAGCTCGCAGGGACCGTGTTACCTGTAGGAGAAGAACTCCTCCATGGCCTTGCGGACCTGGCTGCTCTCCAACTGCTTCTCCAGGTACTGGAGGCACTCCTCCAGGACGGACTCATCCAGGCCGCTGCGGGAAGAGCGTCGCACTGAGACCAGCGTCCAGAGAGCAGCGGGCCCAGGACGTTCTTAAACCCGGCGGCCGCCGACTCACCTGTTCAGGTCCGAGTGCTCGGCGATGATGATGTAGCAGCCGGTGACGAGGCGCTCGTACACGCGAGCCAGGAACTCGTCAGACTCGGCGGGGCCCAGGATTCGCTCCAGCGAGGTGCTGGCGATCTCGGCCACGCTCTCCGTGCTGGCCTCCAGCAGCAAGGGCAGCAGTGAGCTCATCACCTGCGGCGGGCTGAGGTCCTCTGGACACCAGCTGGGGGAAACGCGGTGGAGCTGGATGTCAAATACCCCCCAAACTCTGGAAACGCACCCACCGAAACCGAGCGGCGTTGAGTGTGGACACTTACACGATGAGGTCCCCGGTGAGGCGCACCAGAGACAGCAGGACATGTTTCAGCGATGATGCCAGGGGCAGGGACTGGCCGCTGAGTGTGCCCAGGTGGGCCGCCTGGATGGCACCGATATAGCTTTCTGCCGGGATGGTGTCGTTGGCAAAGGCGTTTCTCTGGGAGAAGCCAGCACTGCATCAGCTGATGCTTTTACCCACGGCAACGCAAGACTCGGCACACGCCACAACGGTAACGGCGGGGCCCCGGCATGGCACTACCAGCATCCGGAGAGCAGACCTACCCAGGAGCCAATGTTGGGGAACTCATTGGCGTGGATCCCGTTCCACGTTTCACACAAGGTCTGCACCGCCGGCGGGAGATTCTGCATCACGGCCTGACCTGGGAGGCAGGCAGAAATGGACCGGCACGTCATGGCTCAGAAGGAGCGGGCCGGCCTCACGGGGACGCGTGGACAGGAGGTCTCACCAAGGACGTTGGCCTTGCAGCGGCTGGAGCCGACGGACAGGACGGCGGCGTAACCCTGCAGTTTCCTCTCTGGGTGCTTGCCCTCTGCTCCCTCGGGGAGGCTCATCAGGAGGTAGGACCTGCCGTGTGCACACAGAGGTCAGGGGAGACTGCGGCTATCGCATTCCACCCCCGCAGCAGGAGCACTGGACGTGCAATGGCAGACGGTAAGAAAATGTCATCTAGCTTCATCTCAGCAAGGACCTGGAATTAATGCACAGCTGAAAGTTTCAGGAAAAGGGGTCCGATACAGCCAGGCTCACCTGGCAAACACTGTGTAGGGGTTAGGGTTCCCTCAAACCCCGGCGAAGGCCACGCGGGGGTTAGGGTTCCCTCAAACCCCGGCGAAGGCCACGCGGGGGTTAGGGTTCCCTCAAAACCTGGTAAAAGCCTTGTATCAGTGAAGGTTAGGGCTCCATCATCACCTGGTGAAGGCTGTGTAGATGTCAATGAGCTGCAGCGCAGCCGGAAGCAGGTTCTTGGTGATCTCTGACGATTTGTGTGGGTCCGTTTCTGCGGCCACCTTGGAGAAGTGCTCGTCCAAGGAGACCTGCACTTTGGAGATGACGGCATCCAAAGTGTAGATGGTCTGCAGGTTGGGCACGTGGTGGAGGGGTAGAATGGTGTTGGGGTCCACGCAACAGAAAGAGGAGATCTATAGAGGGAAAACACACAAGCAGAAATCCTGTTATGTCTCAGAAACTGATAGCCAGAGAAAAGGTGGGAAACCCGACACCAGATAATAGTTTAATTCAGAGGTTTGGTTACTATACTCAAAATACAGCGACTGCGTTGTAAAACAAAAAGCATATTTTGTTTAAGCAATATGGTCAGCCTGGTTTGATTCAGTAATAATTCCTATGGGTGCTGCAATGACATCTTTCCTAAACGTTCTGATCCCACCTGGTCAACCCCAAACCGCGCTACACAGGAAGCTCCCAGGACCCCGCGGGGTGGGCACACCCACCTGTCGGGCAATGTACTCCTCAGCCAGCTCCACGTCATACTTGACGGCGCTGCACCTGCCGGAAGCCGCTTCAATAAGGGAGGCCGCGTGCTCGGGCTTCAAGCCCTGCTTCACCAGATGCTCCTGCAGGCAGGCAAGGCAGAGTAAGGGGGTCACGGAGGGGATTCTGGGTCAGACCCACAGCCAGTCGCCAGAGGACTGACCACAATCCCAGGTGGTCACACTAACCGCCTGACCGCAGGAGTCAGCGCTGGGTATTTCCCACTAGACAGGTGTGCTGGGCTCCAGAATAATGCAACAAAAAGCAGGGTGCGGAGCTCACACCTTGATCCAGCTGACGTACGCGGTCACGCGCAGCCGCGAAGACCAGCGCAGGGTGTGCAGGATGTCGCTGTTGTTCGCGTCGCCGCCGCCGCTGCTGCCACCGCCGCCCGTCAGCTGCTCAACGTAGGCCTTGGAGGGGGGCAGCGCGCCTAGGAGGCGCCACAGCACCAGGAAGTAGTACTGGAGGGAGCAGGCTTCCTGCAGACAGCACACAGAACATGCAGAACATTCCAGAAGCAAAAGGGATCCCACCTCACGACTGAGGGGCGTTACTTATAAACTAGTTTCGCTGCTAACATCATCTGTAGAATACGACGGATGGAGAGCCTCGGATTGGGGCTGAATGACGTGGAAACGCAAAGAACTCTGATAAGGAACGAAGCCTCCTGGGCGGCGAGAAGTTAAAACCAAGAGCACCGAGACCTTTCCTTTCTGATAGGATCCGTCGTCATGCCCCTCCCGTGAACACTGAGCCACTCACCACAGGTGTGATGGGCTTGTTTTCCTGCCTCCTGGCTGTGTCAAACTGGGAACCCGCAGACAGCAGCGAGATCAGGCAGGAATACAAATCATCGTACTTCACCGCCCCGTTGAACAGCACCGGGAAGACCTAAGGCAGGACGCGGGGTTACGTGAGGGTGCTCCTACTTGAATTCATCAAGACGCACATCCTCCAAACACAACCTGGGTGTCCGGGTAACACCACCAAAGACAGAAGACCCGACTCACTTTGCTGTCCAGTCGATTCCGGTCATCCTCTGATGCCTCAGGTGACAGGACGCAGTAAAATTTAGGTTGTAATGTAGAATCTAAACACAAGATGGAACCAGTGAGGCTCAGACAGCAAGCAGGCTACATCGTTTTTTAACTAGCCGCCATTGCGATCAGCTGGTCCGTGGTGGGGATGG
>JAACJT020000086.1:2335483-2345917 GCA_009936485.2 Gymnarchus niloticus
GAGGCTCAGACAGCAAGCAGGCTACATCGTTTTTTAACTAGCCGCCATTGCGATCAGCTGGTCCGTGGTGGGGATGGGGAATAAATCAGAAAGGGCAACTTACTCCTACCTCCCGAGCTGTGCTTCGTCCAGTTGTCCTCCACCTCCTTGAAGCCATAGTAGAGGGGAACGGTGCTTCGCTTGGCCCCTTCGTCACCCGTGCTGCCCCCAGAGGCTGGGGGAGTCAGCAGGTTGTACTGCACCTGCAGCACAGGTGAGGAGGAGGGTCAGTTCGGCCCTTGACTATGCCCAACCACACGGTGACAGTCATATGGTTAAGGGCCTCGGGCCTCATTTACAAAAGCAGCACGAACACATATACACATATAATCGGGCGCACGAAAAATCTAGCGGGAATTCCTATTCACACTTTGCCTTGACATTCATCAAAATGATCATCAGCACAACGGAAATTTACACACGCGTATGACCGTGTAAACGAACGCCGACCGAGTGGTAGAACAGGGAAACTGCAAGCACACGACAGCAGTTCTCAAACTGAACTGAATTCCACACTTCCTCCTTCACGTGTGATTAATCGTAATTGACTTTAAGGTGAGATGTGTGTATTTATTGTTTAGCCCAATAAAAGGCATGCAAGACTCATTTCCTTCTGAATTTAGCAGGTCGTATCACGTGTGCGATGTATTCAATTTTATATTATTAACCCAGATGTATCTTGCCATCTGTGTTCACCCAGCTTCCTCCATGAAGGGAATTATTGTCTCTGTCTCCTCCTTCCTCTATAATGCCCAATAGCGTTGTTTCTCCAACAACCCCCTCAATACGAGCATCTAAGCTGAACGGCTGCAGTTCCGTTTAGTAGCGACGCCTTGCTCATTCGGGATGCCAGCAACGGAATAGCTACAAGGGGCGGGGCCACCGGCAAACCTTTTCCGACAACCCATGAAATTTATGCTTTACGGCCGTGAGATTTCTGCAAATGCTGAAAACCGTGAGCATCGTGGGTGAACCGTGACCCTTGGCACGTACGTTTAAAACAATGCGTACGAAAATACGTGACAAATTGCTTCGTGAACTTGTTTAAAACTGTGTCCCGTTTTCCTTTTAAATACGGGAGGATTCCATATTTTACAGGACGAGACGCAACACTACAGCAACTTCTACCCACGCTGCAGATTTAAGTTGTTATTCCAAGAGAGAAAATGTCAATTTGATCAGCTTCCACCTCAAAAACAGATATTTCTATTTCCGATTCAGTAAAGTTACGTTTTTTCGTTCTCTTTTCCATTTTTTCCAAGACTGTACCCTTTTTCACAGGTCATTTACATACAGGTCTAATCCATATATGGTTTGTTTTGGGTGTTTGGACTGTACAAACAATTGCGATTTATCAAGCTTTACACGTGTGGATGTGGGTACAATGTGTCTACGCAACTCTGATAAACCTCAATTTCTTTGTGCGTACGTATTCTAAATTCCATGTGTACGACATAATTTAAAACTCCTTCTATGCAATGCTGATAAGTGAGGCCTCTGGAGACACAAGTCAAAGGATGTCCGGAAGTCCCGGGAGGAGTTGGACTGAAAGCACAGCACTTAATCTGCCCTCTGGTAATACACAGCAAGAAAATAACTGATGAACATTTTCAGTCACAAAATATTCGGTTTCTCAACCACTTAAAACAGCCAAATCACAACCGAGCTTCTTCAAGTAACTTCTCCCATCAGTTAGGGTACAACAGCAAGCACACCACTGGATGTTGGACCTCTAAACCCTCTGGACTGACAGCCAAACGGAACGGCATCCTGCTGACCTGCTCGAAGAGGTACACGGGCGCCTTGGAATACTGGTGCAGCAGGTAGTCGAACACCAGCAGCAGGCGGGCTAGGTTGAGAGGCACGGCCTGCAGCTGGGACTGCCCGTGAGCCGCCACCTCGGAGATAGCCTGGGCGCACAGCGTGAGCACGTCACGCCGGCCGTTCTCCGACACGTTATGGAAGATGAGAAGCAGTAGCTGGAGGTGTTCCACATTAAGGTCCTCCTCACTGGGCGACGCGCCCTGCAGGGTGTGCTGTTTCAGGGTGCCCACAAACCTACGGGCAGGCAGGGGGCGCTGTTAGATACCCTGCCAAACTGCAGCCTCCAGACCAGCGTGCTCCTCACTAGTTACGGCACAACCGCTTCATTCGTCATCACTCATACACCACCACAGCTTCGCCACATTTTCAGAGCAACAAAGGTCAGCTGTGTGACCGGCCGGAGCGTCACTTGAGGAGGGACGCGCCCCACCCTGAACGCACCTCTCCCAGACCTTCATGCACTCCGGCACGTCGCTGTCGCCCACCAGGCTGGCCTTGTGCTGCCAGATGAGCAGCAACCTCGAGAGCACCGACAGGGACTGGGGGTGGATGTACAGCGGCCAGGGGCCCTCAGAGAAAGGGACCACACCCAGCTGCTGTAGTAGGGAATTCTGGGGGGGGGGGGGAGAAAAGAAAAACGGAAATGTAGCCACATCAATCGAGATCAAACCTGCAAACCTTAAAAAAAAAAAAATTAAAAATCACCATTCCTTTCAGGTGGACAATAGTTGAACTTCCTAGAATTTTTGTGCTGA
Organism: Gymnarchus niloticus; assembly: GCA_009936485.2. NCBI lineage: Eukaryota > Metazoa > Chordata > Actinopteri > Osteoglossiformes > Gymnarchidae > Gymnarchus > Gymnarchus niloticus. The sequence goes on from JAACJT020000086.1 coordinate 2,338,102, forward strand.
CCTGCAGCACTGGTGACGGGAGATCTGACGTCACCAGCGAGTGGTTAAAATGATAAAGGGCACACGCAAATTCTTCATCAGATGACCCTGCGAGTGGCACAGAGAAGGAATTCAGTGTTTAATAAAGTTGTGAAACCGGAAAATCCGGGTCCTCACGCTCAGCTTTAACGCTTGACGATGCGTGGAAAGCGATTTCGGCGCAGGCCGAGGTGTGGGAGCCGTGCTGGCCTGGTCACCTTTGGCGTCCTTGTCCACGTCCTTGATGATGCTGGCCAGGGTGGCCATGTGATGCTCGTTCAGAGATACACTCAGGTAGTTGCGGATGAAGTTGCTCCTTGACTTGAGCATGGAGGCCGTTATGAAGTTCAGGATGCTGGAAGCCAAGCTGAGGAACTGAAACACAGGTGGGTTTTCTTAGACGATACGTAAGGCTTTGGAGCTCACAGATGGAAGGGGGGGTCACTCAGCACGGAGTGACGGCAACTACTGGCTGACGCGTTAGCTTAGTGTGGGTGGACCTCAGCCTAGGTGCACCCTCACCAGTTCGGGGTCCTTCCGGCTGGCCAGGATGTTCCCGTTCTCCCCAGTGCTCTGCTTGCTGGGGCTCTTCAGCCTCGGTGAGGTCTCCAACGGGGGTGGGGGTGGAGGTGGAGGGGGGGCCACCTTCTCCTTACTGGGAGAGATGGTCTCCTCAAACCACAGGCCCAAGATGGGCTCACTGTCGTCATCTGCAACACATGGAAAGTGGCACTGAGCGCCGGGCACTCGCGGGGAGAACCGGCGGCACCAGAGCCCGTGTGCAACGCTGCTTCTACGGGCCGGGGTGACACGCTGATTTGGAGCCGTGTATTGCGAGGGCGACAGTAAAAGAACGCAGGGCGACAGCAGGGTGGACGACTACACATCTGGCCTAGGAGAAAAAGCCGCTGACCTGATAAACAAGCTGCTCTCCTCCTCTGTCTTCTCTCTGCTGAGATAGTAGAGACTGTCACTGGCTCGCCAGTCGCTTGGCCCCGCCCCATCCCGCCCAGCCCCTCCCCCACCCGACAGGGTCCATCACCTGTCTGACCCGCCTCTATGGCCTCGCGCTGCTTGACCGTCTCTACACTCCCCAGCGAATGAGATCTGCCTCACCTCCTCCTCGCCTTGCTCACTAAGCCAGCTGAACAAAAGCAATACTGTGCTGAATTCTGTGATCTTTCACACCACACCTGCCACGATCCGCACTCTACTCCAGTAATTATGAAAGATGTAGCTATTAATCAATGCAGAACTTCACTAAGCAATAATTGTACGCAATAGGTTCAAAGTGATTTCTAAAAGTCAACCTAGACCTCTAGTCTAGCTGAACTTAAAGATGTAGCATTTTAAACATTTCTCCTTAACCTCCACCCCCATCTCCACCAACCCCCCCCAAACAAGCAGAGAGATGTGCCGAGGACAGAATTAGGCTGGCAGTGCCTTTCCCTGGCTGGCCGAAGGGGAAAGATGTCCACAGTACCCTGGCTGCTATCTTCCTCTGTGCTGCTGAAGTCATCTTCATAGTAGGTGTTGGAGTCTGTGGATGCACTGACATCACTGCTCACCGACCCTTTCCTCTGGCGCTGGAGAACACAGGCCTGGAGGGGGCGCCAAACCAGAGTGACGTTTCACGCATACAGATGCCAGTTATCAAAGTGGCCTGGCCTGCAGTTACTCTTTTGCCCGGCTGAAATACAGCACTCTTTACGCAACGATGATACCATTTGTCAAAAGGTACAACAGCAGCCCCTCCAAAGACGTAAACAGGGAAAGCAGCCTTGATGATACGCCATCTATAGGCTGGCCTAAGAGACACCATAACAGATGACTGCCATACCTTCTTGTAGGAGGTGGAAAGCAGGGTAAACAGCAAGTTAGTGAGGGGCACAGAATCGATGAGCCTCTGGACCCTCTGGATGGAGGTGCTCTGGGCCATGATGCCGAGCTCGGCCGGAGGCCCGTCGCTGGTCCAGCCCTGCAGGCAAACGATGCCCAGCTAAGCACTCCTGAATCTCTGCCACCACAGCTTGTTGGTCTCCACTCAACTCTGCTCCAATAATCTTGTTTTTAATTGAGCTCCCGAACGAACAGCACAAAACAAACTAAAAGTTGCATTTTTGAACTTCTGAGGTGTTAAAACTTTTGAAAAGTCTGCATTATCAAAGTTAAGGCTCCAGTACCCATAGAAACCTACCTACTTTTAATTATTCATAGCCATGACCAACTGAGTAGGCTACCCAAAAACGATTTAAGCCAAATAACCAGTACTAATATTTTCTCAACACTGCACATTTTGTGATTATAAATCAAGGCCTTGTTTTCTTTCACACAACCTATCTTTTCAAAAGATTAATAAAGCAAAATGGTTCATTGTGAGCCAATGGAACTGAAATGGAAACAAGTCCGTGGTCCACAGGGAGCAGAACAGACACGGCATGCCTGAGGCGCTCAGGCCGTCGTCTTGGTGGTGGGCGGGAACTAACCCTGTGCAAGGCTTCCACCTGGAGATCTTGGAAGAGCGACGAAAGCAGCTTTATCGAGTGGTTTGCCAGGATGACTGACAGAACTCCGAAACCTTGGTGCCTGCAAAACAAAGGACTGGTTTGGTTGGATACCAGAAATGGAGACGACATTCAGAGCCCCACCCAAAACGACTTCTACGCTTATGGAATTTAACAAGACAGCTTTTAATACGACTGGCTTCAGATCATAATTCAGACATTTACTCAAAATAAGAACTCAGGTCTGCCTAATTATCCTTTTTACCAACCTCAATAATAAACACAGGAGTCCATGAGTCTGATTAGGATGTTTCCCACAATGTATTACAGGTTAATGAAGCAGAAACGTATGGAGAGAAAATGAGCTGGGGGAATGCCAAACAGTTTAACTGATAACTGGACCCATTCTCTACCCCCTCAAGCCTTCTGTGAACATCACTGGATGAAGGACGCAGCGTACAGGTCCACCATACTCAAAATACAGAAGCACGGATGAATAATGAACTGGACTGACTATTACTTCAACAGCAGGGGGGGGATCAGAAACTTCCGAGGCATCTTCTAAAGCATACTGTCCTTTAACTGTAGCAATATGACAATGTGGTCTCCTGGGCAGAATGCACAACACCGCCTCTTCTGATCAGGAGTCACGGACAGGTGAGCAGTACCGGGCTGCGGGGACGAGGGTTCTGGGCCATGTTTCACACATCCCGTGAGCTCTGCCCTACTCGCTGAGCTGAACACATCTACCACGAATGTCCGGATTCTTCTTGCCTTCTCTACAGCAGGCGCGCCTCAGGGATCTGCCTTTCAACTTCTTCGGTCTTTGAACGTTTTGCTTTTAAGCCCAAACACGGACTTCTTACTGCGATTCATTTAACAACTTTTCGCTCCAGCCAGTTCCTGGTCATTGATTATTCTTTATCCTGCTTCTCTTCTGAATTTCAGAGGTACAGGCAACCAATTTTCCGTCAACAGCAGAAGAGCAATAAAGGCAGATAAACAGCTTCCGTTCGCACCTGTGTCCACCATCCCACCTGGGGTTGGTACTGGGTCATTCTGTAGGCACTGGGAGCAGTCCTACCCCCTTCCAGCAACACTGCTGTTCTCTGAATCTCTCGGGTTTCATCGTCATAGCAACAGAACTGTGATCTGAATTTATATCTGCGCTTAGCTGGTGCAGGACTTTCGATCAGCTATTTTGTGCCCGAAATCAGACTGTAGGGCTCCTCCCGGAGCAGGCTGAAACAGGATTTTAGCAATGAGACCCACCCTTTCCCAGGGCCAAGTTTGGGTGAGCCGGCCCCATCCTTGGTACGTGTGACGAAGTCTCGGACCCGCAGTGCCGCCAGGGGGTCCTTCTCTTTCCCCTTGTCGGCCAGAGACGTGGGGCTCAGGTTGAGGATTAAGTAGAGGCTGTTTAGTAGGCACCAGGCCCCGAGAAGCTGGAAGTTCTGGTAGTGCTGTGGAGACATTGGTGTTCAGTGGAAGAGACCAGAGACCGCAGAGAGCTATAAGGGCAGCGAAGCCTGGCTGTCTATGCTCACCTCCCCTCCAGCCCGGCGGGAATTTCTGATAGCCTGGCCAATCATGTCATAAATCTCCAGCTGCAACCAGAGAGGAACCAAACAAACAGCCAGTCAAGCATGATACCGCTAAAAGACCACACCCAACACAGGAGATACTTCCCCAAAGTCCACCAGACATTCGTTTAAATTAAGCCCATTTTAACGTTCATGGTGCAGGGGTCACTCACGCATTTCTGGACTATGGTAGCAGCGTCATTCTCATAGTCTTCCTCCTTGGAGCCAGTGGAGGCAGTCCGGAGCTGCAGGCCACTGCCCACGTGCAGGATGGCCATGCAGGTGGCCACACTCACGCCTGAGATGTCAGGGGATGGGATGGGGTGGGGTAGGGCAGAGGAGAGAAGATGACAGCCATACCCTTGCCAGCCGTTCTAAACACACAACTACAAAAACAGAGCACCGCGGGCCTCGGGTGGGAGACCAGGCATGGAAAGCAGACTGACCGGCATAAAGGCAGCTAAGGGCCAGCACCGTGACGTCCTGCAGCCTCCGGGGTGTCAGAGGCTCCAGCACGGGTAGGGACAGGGTGTCCAGGGCCATCGTCACGTCGATCACCAAGGAGTGAAACCTGCTCCACGGAGGCACGAGGAAGGAAGGCATCACCGTTTGCTCTTCAGTCACATGACGAGACCCCAGTCAACGCGCCGCACATTTTAACGGCGCGTTACTCGCACGGAACCTTAATTCGTCTAGCAATATAATCACAAAACCAAGCGGCAGAGTACTTGTTCAGTTTGTTTTGCATAAGCTACTCTGCAAACAGGGTTGATGATAACACCAGCTCAGCAGCTGAATAAAACCACGATCGCTGTCCTTAGCATCAATACTCCTACTGTTGCTAAGGCAAGTCAAGGGTTTTCCAGGAGGTTAAGGGGCGTCCCGAGATGCTCCACCCACTACCCCCCCAAAGCCAGGTCACCGTCTTAGAGTTCCGGGGCACTCACCCGTTACGCACGGCGGTGGCATCAGCCACCGTGGCTGGCATGATGAAAAAGGAGTTTGCCGACACGGCGTCCTGGAAGCGGTTGATGTAACGCAGGAAGTACGGCAGGTTGAGGCAGACGCGCAGCAGCTTCTCGGAGCCCCCTGCGAACGACAGCGGCGGTTAGGCCGGCGCGGCGGCTCAACCGAGTCCACGCGCCCCAGCCGTCCGTCACTCACCCAGTTCCTGTAAGCTTGACACGTTCTGGGAGATGAAGGCGTTCTTCATTTTCGCCTGCGTGGCCTGGTCCGCTCTCGTCTGGTCATCGCTCTCAGTCTCCGCCTACAGAAGCAGAGGCTCCCATTGGTCAGCCTCACGGCACGTACATCTGACTTCAGCGTCACATCACAAACGACTCCTTAAAAAGCCCTGACCGCTTATCATTTATAAACAACAATCTGCTAGATGGGAGGGTTAGATTAAGCCAATTACTACTTCATTAAACACAAGTCTCATAGAGTATGATGCACATCCACACGGAGGCTTGAAATTTTATAGAGGCAAGTCACGGCCTGGAAAAGCCATGTTTATTTTGGCTACTGTGCTGGGCGGTGTTTAAACAGCCGGTCTTGTGGCTGCAGGGTCAAGTGTCAAGAAAGGTCTGGCTGCAATCCCACTGCGAAGGTAGTTAATCTGAATTTCTTAAAAAAACAAAGCACTATTCAAAAAGATCTAAGCAACTTGCTCAGGAGATAAAGCGTTTCGTAAGCTGTGAAATAAACGGATTGGTACACGAATGAAGGAGTATATTTTTGCGGTAGCTATGTCATTAAGACTGTGACCACGAGGACAGATGACGAGGTCCTCGGAGGTCGCTGGGCGTTTACGCTGCTGGACAGACCTGGGTCTGGCCACAGGGAGAAGGCAGCACGGTCACGTCCGGGTTGAACACAGACGTCAGCTGGTTGAAGAAGTTCACCTGCACCTCCTTCTGTCGAACCTCGGGATTCACTGGGGAGGGCACCTCCTTCTGGTCCTCCACTGCAACGGCAGACACACACACACACACACACACACACACACACACACACAGGCATAAACACAAAAAAAAAACAACAAAACATCGCTATCCCTACCAGCAGACACAGCAAAACGCTCAAGATGGCAAATCTCAGCCGACAGGAGCTGAAAGACAGCTTTCTTTCTGAAAGGCCTGGCGCCAAAGACCCTGGCGAGATGCTTTCTAGACAAGCGGGGCCCAGTCTAGCCAGTTCATTTCAGCCACTGTCTTTTGTTTCATTTATTAAGTCATTTCACAAGTTGACCAGCTGACTGAATTTCACCCAAGAGAATATACATTCTAAAAGACAAGAACAAGTTTGGGCTAAACACGGCTAAAAATCTTAATGTTTATTGCAGATTATTATTCACATTTACAAGCCAGCAAGCAGGGCTCAGATCTCCTGGCCTATAAAAGCACACAGCCTTGTCCTGCACCAGGAAGATGGCACCACGCTGGAGGCTAAACGTTCATTAAAGAACGGCAGATGAAAAAAAGACAAACCTATGGTGCGCAGGAAGGCAGCCACTAAAATTAATAACTCATCATAGGGAAAGATATTGTTTTAGATTGTATGGTGGACTGAGTAAGGAGCACTACCCTCCAGCAGACAGATTTTCTTAATGATTTAGCAACCTATTAGCTCAATTTTGAAAATGCATATCTGACACAAATCCACTGTGTACAATTATAAAAGTAATTATAAATGATAAAACTCTTGCTCAAATTAACTAGGTGACTGAGATTTTCGGAATGGGGACACAGGTTGCTCAGACACTGCTAGGTCGTGATTTAACCTTTCTAGACCGGGATGGAGAGGCAGCTCGATATGCTAATGCCATGTAGGCTGATACACCGACAGACATCAACCGCCTCCCCTCTCTCTCTCTCTCTCTCTCTCTCACACACACACACACACACACAAACCACCCATTTCTGCACAGCATTCCTCTGGCTTCCCTACTGCATGTGCACAGTGAAGTTACGCACTGGGAATGTTCACTGATCTCCAGCCATGTCAGATTATGAGTCATAATTTAAATAGCCTTCAGGTTACTCAGAGCACCTCAAAGGAGACTTCTCGGGGCCTTTAATTTTACATGCCAGTTCAGATCTAATATCAGCTACTGCCACCTTAGCCACTCTCGCATTTTGCACGGACCTTTTGGTTCAGATGGAGAACATCGAAACAACAGTAAAACAACGAATCACACTGTCAATATCCATCAAACAATCTCCAAGTCACATTTCGGCAAAGACATTACTTGAAGGCATTTTTCTAATGTGGTGTTACAAGACACCTAAAATCTGTTTAGCATTAATAAATCCATCAAAAGTTCAAGTTGCTGTAATCTGTACAAATATATAAAGAATAAAATGGGCGCATGTATTAAAATTCTTGTTTTTACACACACCCTAAATGATGTTTTGGGGTTAAATTTCCATGAGGAGAGACACGGAGTGAATCTCAAAAGACTGACGCTGAGCAGTTAAATCTTGGTGCGTTTCCTCCCCAGCTCCATTACACTGACACCACAGCGGTAACTGCAGAACCCTCACTGGCTTGAATCCAGCCTCGTTGGTAACAACAGCCCCGGGGGCCTGGTCAGAAAGACAGCCAGCACGCCGGGGAAGGGGGGGGGGGGGGGGGGGGGGCGGCCTTGCTGGTGGTTCAGACAATTTATGGTTTGGATAATTGGCTCTCAAAGAATTGCTATTCTACTGT
>JAACJT020000086.1:2351912-2365509 GCA_009936485.2 Gymnarchus niloticus
TAACACACAACTCTAAAAAAAAACACCACAAATCCTACAAACCCCCCCCCCCCCCCCAAAAAAAAAACCCAAAAAAAAAAAAAAAGAGGTGAAACAAAAAAAAAAAAAAAAAAAAAAAAAAAAAAGAATCTTGAGTGGTATTTACAGCATTAATCCAACTTTGAGCAGGGAACATTAACATCCCAGTATATTCACCTGCTGTTTAAAAAAAAAAAAAAAAAGTGGGGTATGAAACGGCACTGAAATTAGTTTGAATTTTCTTCTTTTGTCCTCGTTATAGTGAAAACACAGTATCACAGCCTTCAATGTCATACTGGTGATCTCCAAGAAAATCCCAGATAAACTGTCTGCAAATTTAAGTGAGAAACATCTGATGACCTAACATGAATTGTAGCGGGGGACCCGCAATCCTCGTGCAAACAGGGCTGCCATGCAGGCAGGGTAGGCGCCCCGCCGCGGGGTCATCCGACAGAGGGCGGCCGGGGGCTCCTATCGCCAGGCGCGGTTGAGCAGCTTCACTTGTGCCAATCTCTTGGTGATCATGGTCGCGAAAAACAGACCGAAGAGCACACTGCTGATCAGCACATAGTCGTAATCGTCCTTCAGCACATCGAACTGTTTCGAGGGGTAGACCCTCGTCTGGTAGATGTCCAGACCGTATGCGACCACCTGAGGGGGACAAAGTCCATGTAATTATTCTCAAAACATCTTAGAATTTCATTTTATTCTTCTGGATGAAAGTTCTATTTTCTAACACTTACCAGACATGTAGACTCCAGGCCAGAGGGGGCAGTGTAGATTCCTCGCACTCTGGACACTGACTGATTGTAGTTGATGTACCACTCTGTGCGTATGGGCATCTCAGGTGCATAGGGAATAAGGTTCTCCTCTCTACAAATGTAAGTGAGGAAAGGAAATGTCCATCTTGCTCGGGAATTTTCTCCATTAGCAAAAGGGCAGAACGGGGGAACTCACCGACTCTGCTCTGACACTACATCTGGTCTGCGTGGATCCAGGAACATCTTTGGAAGAGAGAGGATGGCTCCTGATGGCAGGCCCACTAAACACACAGAGGACCATGAATTATTTACGACTCCAGCATACCTCTAGCCATTATACTGTTGTTTACAACAAGGTAGAGCATTTCTGATATACAACCATGGAAGAAAATGTACACGATATTTTAGTTCACAAGTCTGAGAGACTGTTGAATTGCAATGCCAAGTTCCTTATTCATGACAAGCATTTACCACCGTGACTAGCATCTGATACCCTTAGGGCTAGAACAAGCGCTTCAAATGGCATCGCCTAAACCCCACACTCGGTTGCACCTTCACACACAGGTCCCCTTCTAATGGTGATGGGACAAATGAGGCTTGGAAAGTCATTGCGGCTATGAGTATCCCGAACTATCCAATCAACAGTGGTGCTAAATGGTGGGGGGGGGGGGGTATCCCAAACCAACCAATCAATGCTGGCGTTACCCTCAATTAGCACCAGCATTAAAAGGTTAGTTTGGGATTCTGCTATCCACCACAGCGTTTGGCCCAAGCTACCATCCAGACACGGTGGCACTGACCAAGGAGGTGGCGGCTGGTGATGCCCTTCTCGGTGAGCGTGGCCTCCATGGTCCTGATGGATGATGGGAAGATGTAGGACTGCTGCAGTACCTGGGGCAGGTGTGGCCGGTCCAGCGAGCTGAACACCGTGCTGTTGTACAGCTCTGTCCCCTCGAAGAGCTCCAGCACGGAGAACTCGTTCCGCCGGGACTTGGCATTCCAATACTCGTACTGAAAAGCACGGCCGTAAAAAGAGTGAAACGCACCCAGCGAGCCAGCATACTTCCAAGAACTCCACAGTTATTGCTAGTAATTCATGAAGCTGTCCTTACATGTGACCAAATTCTCAGTATTAGGGGGCTAAAACTACTTGAAAACACACCTTGTGTATGGAACCATTTAACAGGTCTCCTAAAGCCAAGCTGCTGACATTCACAGTATTGCAGCTCAATGGGTAACCTTGAGACCAGTGCTGGCACATGACTCAGTAGGAGTGGGCGCTCTCACCACCACCCAGTTCTCAGAGTGGACCAGCCGGATGGGTCCGCGGGCCTTGCGCTGGACGGCCTCGTGGATGATACGGCCGGTGACGCCGTCGATGAGGAACACGCCCACAAAGCTACGCTCCTGGTGCGTATCTGTGCTCTCGGTCACCACCGCCAGGAGGTTGGGGTTCAGGTACTGCGGGGTGAGGAGGACGGGAGCAAAATTAAATTTAGAAAAATGACAATGCAACTACAAAGCAGACCGTCAATATGCCATTTCTTTACTGGATTTGGGATAAAATATTAATGGAAGAGGAGGAAATTGTTATATTTACTAGCTCAATCTCTCGCCATGCTTATTTTGCTCATATAATTCATAACGTCTATCGGGATTTCCTGTGTATGTTTCTCTGTCTTGGACTAGTCAGACGCTGTTGAGTAACACTCTGTGATCATTAATGAATGTACGTAACGCGTGTACCCATCTCTCTGCAGTCAGTTAACGAGTACCCCAGGTTCCAGATCATCTGCCTGCACTAAACCTGAGCCAGAGGCCAGCTACGAGGTTCCCTCAGCACACTGACCTTGTACAGCACGCTGCGGTCGCCCATCACCCGGCCCTGAGAGTGCACATGCTCGTTGGGCCGCTTCCCCTTCACGGCCACGATCCGCTGCACCTCGGGTGGGATTATCACCTCCCAGATCAGCTCCGTGGACAGGTCCTGGGAGGGAGAGAGACAGGCAGGCTCAGTTTCAGAGCAGCCTGCGGACACAAACCAACCGACCCCATACACAGGCCAGCCGCAGAGGCCCCTCGCTTGCCTTTCTGAGGCGGAAGCCAGAGAGCCTGCCCTGACTGGAGTCAACGAGGAAGAAGAAGATCGAGGAAGCAGTCTCTTGGAGCTGCTGTAGGACATTCTTGGTGGAAGGGAAGGCCGTCACCTAGAAACAGGGATCATTCGATTTTTTTCCATCCATGGCAGTCTACTTTGGAATCACAGTCAAGCTTCCATGATGACTCTGGAGACGCACACAGCTGAGTGGTGGGTCACTCACTTTGTACTCGTCGTCGATCAGCAGAAGGACCTTGGAGTAGTCCTGGTCCATGAGGGGCAGGAGCAGCGTCTGGAGGACTGGCCGTGCCAGAACTGGAGGGACGATGTGGCTTTTCTTCCCAAAGATAGGGTTGAACACATGGAGCGTCCCCAGACCAGTCTCCTGCAGACACGAGCCAAAGGTGCACCTCAGAGGCCTTCAGTTCAGAGTCATTAGGAAAAATCACACTCATTAACAAGCACTCTCACCAAGAGCTCAAGAAAACATTTCAAATCATTGCTGCAGGCCGTTCAATGTAAATGAATCCGGAGCTGACTTCATAGAAAGGTGTGAAATCATAATTACCATGTCATCAACTCTCTTTTCATATCCTATACACATCCTTGCAAACTCCAGATGACTTGGATGCCTGCCGACTATCAGGTATGACAGAGGGGCCAACAAATAATCGAGTCAGACATTATGAAAACATGGATCAGCTGGACGACTGGATTGGGCCAGCGCAGCCGCACTAAGCTACCTTGTCCTTGATGAGCAGGGTGCATTGTGGGGGATGTGGGAAGTGGGCTGTTGTTCTCTGCACCATCAGCTTGAAGGCAGCATTGGGCTGGACGTTCTGCAGGTAGTGTTTCCACAGCACCGTGCCGGATTTGCTATCAATGCCAAAGAGCTGAGACATGAGAGGCACCCTGTTAGTCAGTGACTGGATTTCTGTCACTCACACTCTCACACACACACACTCACACACACACACGGCCGGCCAAAACTAAAACCAAGCTATATTAAAGACAAATGCCCCAACCAGTCACTATGAGGTTCAAAACTAGACCACACCACACCTACATACGTAAATGAGGCACCAACAAGCTGAAGATGCATTGCACACAGACACGGGTACCTGAAAGCCAGATCGGCTTTGCCAAGACAGATCTGTCCCCCTCAGATGTGGGTGTGGCAGCAGGGATTTCGGCGCGGCTCACCTTCCCCGAGGCCGTCACCATCACCATCATCTTCTGCAGGTTGAACTCGTCGCGGGCCAGCGTTTCGATGGTCACCTCGTTCTTCACCTGGCTTCGCGGCTTGCGGGCGTCGTAGAAGAGCTTCCAGAGGTGGGCGAGCCAGGCCTGCAGCAGAATGAGCTGGGAGGAGAGCCGCTTGAGGACCATGTGGAGGAGACCATCTGGAGACCACATGTGCACACGTGAGCATTAATGGGCTAGACTGCTGCCTCAGATTCCAGGAAGGGCCTGGTTGTTGTAACTCCCAGTTAAAAGCAATGAAAGACAGAACTGGAATAATAATTTAACATTTAAAAAAAGACCCTTATTTTCCATCAGTTTTGAATGTGCCCAAGTATACAGCATTCAAAAAAAATCTTCAAAAGATCTTTGGTGGCTTTAAGGGTGTGTGATGCATTTTTAAAGCTACTTTACAGGAAACTGCATGCCAGTAAATTTAGATAGTTTAACGACTTTTCATTACTAGATGACAGGCAGCCAACATGACTGAAAAGTGGAGGATGCTTTAACCTGCCCAATGTCTGATGCCCAAGCCAGGGCTGATTTTAGACTATGGAAGCATACTGGAATTAATACACACTTTAGAAAACTAAGTAGTTGGTGCAGATCTGAAGAAAAGCTCATCACTTTACCTTGAATGGCTGGATCCAAGCACAGCATTAAGAGAAAAACAAAAAATATTTAAATAAAATAGGAGTGCAAGAGCAAGGCATCTGGAAAGAAGGGCAGGGGCCAGAGACCGAAAACCCACTGACAATTTGCTACAACACTGCAACGACCCCAAGGACTCCACCCAAACAGGCTCTGCCCCAATCTGCCAACGTTACCGGCTTTCTTTCCAAACTCCCCCTCCAGCTCCGCCTGCGTGCCGGTGAGTGGCAAGTCCACCATCTCCATGGTAACCACTTCAGCCAATGCCTCCTCCCTGGACCACACCACACGGCCTGCGGGGGGGGGGGGATGTGGTGTCAGCAGCTTATAATCTAAGCTAAACAAACTACATACACAAGGCATTTTTACACTTAGAGACATATTCATGTACACATGAAAATTGGGCCATGTAAACAGACTGCAAAGTTGAAAGTAAAAATAAATTCTCGTGTTGAGAATCTACAAGTACTCTCTGTCTGTCATAGGGTATTGAGTGTCACTGGACAGCGTCCTGGTGAGAGCCAGTGTGTCGTCAGCGACTGACTGGAGCGTGTCGGAGGTGCAGTTATCGCTCACCTGGCTGCTGCAGAAAGGTGAGGGCATGGTCCTCGGTCTGCACCAGGACCCTGTAGCCCACAGAGTCGTCCTTCTTCAGGAAGGCCTGCACGTACATCTGGGGAGAGGAGACAGGGCTGGCTGAAGGCACCGCACCCCCGGGAGATGCCGGGCGTGGCCCTGGGTGTACCCCCGCTCACCTTCTCTGGCTTCCCCCCACTGGGGTCCAGGTGCACGACCACTGTGGTGTCCAGGAGCCGCCTGCCAGATTCAGCTGAGAACAAGCTGACGCTGCAGGCCTGGTCACAGACAGAATTCACCCAGTCAGACATCACCAGCCAAGACTAACAGCAGCAGAAGCTTTTGGGTAACGAGAAGCTAATTCCTGCTGCTCTAACTGTAACTGTCATAGCCAGTGTACATTTGACCATTTTTAAGCATTTATGTAGAAAAATTTTAACGGCATATAAAAACACTAAATGGTACACAAAATGGGAAAAAAAACATTGATTAAAATTTCATTCTTCAGCCATGTTTGCATGTTTCTTTGTAGCCCGCTGCACCTAATATCCTCCACCTCTATGTAATGCTGTCAGACCCTGGATCAAAAACAAGTGATGTGAGCGCCCTCTAGTGGTCTGCAGGTGAGGCCATAACGATAAATAGAAGGACCTTGAGGTTGAAAAAAGGTGAGAAGCACTGCTCTAAATCACAGGACGGAGACCCAGCAACCCGGCGGGGTCTGCGTAACAGAGGAAGCTCAGCATGCAGTTTCGTCCCTCACGGCCTCACATTTCAGCGCTGAGGGCCTCAAACGAGCGGCAGCTGGCCGCCTTTATTAGGTCATCGAGGCTGTCATGCAGTGATGCCCAGTGCTGCAGCGATGCTGAAATTTTGCATCCACCGCATGCTTCTGGAGTGGGGGGGCATACGGTGCATAACACCATCGCCTCACACCTTGAGGGTGGGAAGAGTCCGCCGCGTGGGATTCCCACGGTCCAAAGACGTGCAGTCAGGTGAACGAATCTAATCTGTATAGGATCGGCATCTCATCCGCAGTGCACTCCTGCCTAGTGGACTGCTCTGTCTGGGATACGTTCCAGACTCTCCAGTATCCCTGCACTGGATAAGGATACTGAAATATGGATGAATGTTCTCCAGGAGAGAAAAGCACCAAGAATGCAGTAATAGTTCACTTGGGTTTAATTCAAGTAAAATACAGAAAGCTGGACATTCTTAGCATTGGTCTGTCCTGCAGATCATGCAGTTTCTTGTATTAAGACCTCCCCCCCAGTAGAATAAGGACGTTATCCTTTAGTATAATGACTAGGGGCACCACTTATTACTGGAGGAGGATAGCCTGCGACTTGTACATTTTTATTTCCTGTCCACTTGACACCCCGTGTTCCTGATCATAATGCAACACCAAGCTTAAAAAAATAAGCATGGATCAGCTTCACTTCTGCTTGCCCAACATCCACGAACGGCTCACCGTCTCGTTTTTAGGTGCCAGGACAGCTGCCACCGTCTTCTCCCCAGTTGTTGCGAACGAGACCAGGAACGCCTGAGACAGAGTTTCTGCTTATTGTTCCACGTCTACTCAACTGTCAAATCCACAAACCCACCCCGTCAGCAGACAGGTTCACCGTCGTATGAGAGTCCGTCACTTAAAGCACAAAATCAGTAGAGCGGAATTATGAGTACCGGCTTAAAGTCCCTCAGCGGGCTGATCAGGCCGTCATTCAACTGCAACAGGACATGGTGGTCAGGGCCCAACTGCAGGAAGAACTGGGATAAAGGCTGGCGGGCAGGGTGGGGCTGGGTGGACAGGAGGGTGGGCTGGAACCCCGAAGCCACCTCTAGATCCAGGGTCTGCAAAGAACATGGCCAATGCTGCTTTTAAACTGCATGAGCAAGTCAAAGTTGGGGATCAAGAAACACAAGAAAACTCGACCAATCACGTTTTTTTTTTTTTTCTTCTTTTTAAACACACCAGCGACACAGGCTACATAAAACACACGGTGACCGGAGGTGCCACGGTACCTGCAGAGGGATCCGCTGCATCTCGGCCCGGTGCTCCGGTTGCAGGGACAACACATAGAGGGAAGCCGTAACGGCATCGACGCAGATCAGCGAGCCCGGGCCCACCACAGCGCAGCTAGCGTGCAGGCTGGACAGCCACGGTGCATCGACCAACCTCTGGAGAAGGAATACGGTAAAAGAGACGACCACTGCTCTCCCAGGCTGAGTGTCATCAAACCGGTAACTTCACGCTGGCGATGGGATGAAGCCAATACCTGATCCATGATCTCTCCATCCTCAATGCTGAAGGCAACGACAGTCAGGTGAGAGTGCGGGACCACTCCCAGGACCAAGACCTCTGCGCCGCCCCCCGAGTACACAGCTTGGTACTGCACTGTGTCGCTGCAGACCGCACGACAACCGTGTGAAGGGTTTGACAAATTGCGCCATGTTTCTAAACCGAATCTTGAAAACACTCTGGGCATTTCAAGGTGAGGGCGTTTTGTCTTTCCCTAACCTGTCGGGAAGGTTCTCCACCCACTTCTGGTGGCCATTGGAGAGATGATGGAGGGACAGCGCCGCCGCCTTTAACACCGCCACGTACTTCACCGTGTCCTGCACGCCGATCAAAGCGGCTGACCGGAAACTAAAACAGAGGGCAGGACGTCAAACAGCGGCGCCGTCGCCAGCTCGGTACCAGGCGATGTCTGACTCGCTCATCGCGTCCTCCCCCATCGAGCTCCTCGGACAGCCACCTGCCAGCGTCCAGCACCATCTCCCAGTTCAGACCCCCGATGTTAGACTCCCAGCAGCGCAGCAGCCGGCCGTTCCCAGCAACCACCACGGCATCTGGCCAACGGAGACGGCAGCATAACGAAGAAGCAGCAAAGGATCGGCGTGAGAACGCGAAGGAACAACAACCAACTTTGCTCAACAAGTCACACGATTTACAACGATGAGACTCAGAAAACAGTTCAATCGATGAGGGGAAAAATAAGAAAACGCAACAAAATCAATAATAGTCAACTCAGTAATGGCAAACCACACTGTAATTATACCACCTTGTTAAAAGACTAATTTAATTGTCACATTCTTCAACCAATCAGCTGCCTGCCTGTCATCTTCCTTACGGAAGGAGACGACGCGCAGCGATGACTTACGTATCTGTGGCATCCCCATCCTTTCAGGGGACCGTGCAGCGATGACTTACGTATCTGTGGCATCCCCATCCTTTCAGGGGACCGTGCAGCGATGACTTACGTATCTGTGGCATCCCCATCCTTTCAGGGGACCGCGCAGCGATGACCTTAACTCACCTTGGCCATGGAACAGCAGGGTGTCTATACGTCCTTCCGGCCCCGTCTTGTCCACATGCCTCCAGACTAGGGCAGAGATTTCATGACAGCAGCACTTAAGTGACACTTTAGCGTGGCATGCAATGCAAAGCACATTAAAACAAGGTGACTTCACAGCAGAACTTTCTCCTGTGCATATCCAGTACCAGCAGTCACTTTAAACCAGACCCTCGCACGGCGGACTTACACAGCTCCCCGCTTCTGCAATTGAGGGAGGCCACGACGTTCTGCTCGGTGGCAAGCAGCAGCTTCTTAGATGCCAGGGACTGGCTGTCAAAATAGGCGAAGCCGACCCTGCCCACGAACTGCTGCCTCCTGCGGAGGAACACGACGTCACACAAAGCAAGAAGTAGATCTTAAAACACGCGCACGTCTCGCGCTTCCTCCACTCGGGCGGGAAAACTTCAGCTCGCTATGCGGCTCCGCGGCGCGCGCCAGCCGCGCCGACAGCGTCCGAACCGAACCAGCTCCTCCGGTGTTAAAGCCGCTTAACATCACGACCAGGGCTGGATGCTGCAGCTAACGTACAGCGTTAATCGCCCTCATACCCCGGGACGGCGTCTTAAATGCGGCCACCCTGGGACCGAATGTCACCATCTGCCGCCGAAACGCCGGCAGCCCACGCCCGCCTTTCGGTCGAACGCGCACTCACCAGTCGAATTTCCCCACCTGGTCTTCGAAGACCGCGAGTGAAAACGGAAAAAGCAGGCAGACACACGCCAAGCAAGAAACGAGAACAGCCATAGTGCAACAGACAGCCTAGTCCCCGTATACCCCGCGGTCCTCACGGAGCCCTCCGTGCGCTTACGTCCGACCGAGAAAACGGGAGGAGGGCTTCGCAGAAGCCTGATCGAATCTGTCCAATCATCTGCAAAGAAATTAGTTTTACATTGATAGCTTTACAGAGGTAAAATTAACACATACTTTGATAGCATTTATTTGCCTAATAATGCAGTACTTTTAATATTTTAGACTCATCATCTAAACATTGATATCAGGCAGTCGGCGGTCAACCCAAGTTAATTGAGGACGGTCACTCACTACCCGATTTAGACAGGAAACCCGGTTGGGTCTACGCATGCGCAGAAATTGGGCAGGAGAAATCCCATAATGCATTAGAAGGAGCGCAAGGCGAGCAAGCGGAAGTGACGTGAAACTGCACCCAAAAAACTGTACAGTTCGTGTTGAACAGTACGTATTTCAACGATCGGTGTGTACGGTGTTTACTCGTTTCTCCTGACAATACTCCAAATGTAATCTGAGTGTGGTGTGTTGTTGTAGTAACCCTTCCGAGGACGTTAAGAATAATAACCTTACATTTCATAGGAATCATAATAGTCTACCTGTTGCTTTTCATCTCCCTATGGACACATTATAATAATTATTATTAATATTATTAATATTTAGCCACCCGAGGAAGATTAAATATATATTCGAGCTGCTGTTGCCAGGTGCCCCTGGAAGAGACACTGTATTAGACACGTGTGTTTGTATTGTTCCTCCCCACCAAAGCATCCCCCGAGAGTTAAGATGAAGAGGGGCCGGTGGAAGCGGTCAAAGAGACCAGCCCTGAGCTCCAGTCACCCCGAGGGTGAATGTTTTGACAGGAAGGGCCAGACAGTGCGTCTCAGGTCCTGGGCTCAGCCGACAAGCTGTCCCTCCCCTGTTCAGACGCGGAAGGTAATTCTCCAGGTGATGCCCCAGATTCTCAGAATGATGCTGAATTATTGCAAAATAATTGTTTAAAAAATGACCTTACTGGGTTTTGAAAATGTGTAAAATCTAAAAAAAAAGAAAAAAAAAATCTGCAGAATATTAATATAATTTCTTGCTCATCTAGATCCTCTTTTTTGTTGGGTTGACCTGACGCTCAGATTTTGCACATGATTTACAATTTATATATATTTTTTCTAATTAAGAAATCGTTGGTTCGAAAGAATCCCAAAAGACCGGCAAGCACGTCTGGAGACGAGATGTCCCCCCCCACTCCCTCTGTGACCCCTTCGGCAGATGGTCTGATTAGGACTGGGAGTAACGGTCCGGAGACGACGCCACTAAGTATTCCTGTTAGGACACTCAGTACGCCTAAGGTTTCTGATCACAATTATGCTCTTTTGGAATCACCACAGCAACTGAAGCGGAAAGTGGATGTTTTGAACGAGCAGCTGGAGGTCATCAAGAAGAAATTCAAATATGAGAAGCAGAAGTCAACCAGACTGCAGATTAAAGTGTCTCGCTTAACAGCTCTGATTAAAAGCCTGAACGACGAGGGATCGTATTGACATGAGGGCAAAAGGAACAGAGGAGGTGTTTAAGAACTCTGGATCGGGTGTTCAGATCTGGAGTTTGTATGTTCTCCTCATGCTTCGGGGGTTTCCCCTCACAGTCCAAAGACGTGTTGTAGCTTAACTGGCCTGGCAAAATTGTTCATAGTGTGTGATTGGGTGAGCGTGTGCGTGACTATGCCCGGCAATGGGCTGGCACCCCATCCAGGACTCCAGGGTGTCTTTGGCCATAAGGCTGCCTGTGACCGGCAGCACCCCCAGCAGTCAGGAAAGTGCATGGATTGGGTAGGATTTTTATATATAGGCTAATGAAACTTTTACAAATACCAGTGAGATTGAACCTGTTGGCTTTTGTAGATTTCCTCTGCTAATATCAGAATGTTATAGGCTGAAGATTATTTGTTAATTATCATCATTTATTGAAAAGCCAAGATACATGAATGAAGTATACCAATTAATCGTGTCCATTAGTAAGTTGGAATGTTTTGTAAACAAACGAGTATTTACAACACTCTTGTGCTGTTGAGAGGAATGAGCAGGTGTGTGTTGTAATTTCCATCAGGTGAGGGTTTCGATTAGCTTATTTTAGTGCCTTTGGCATAAGGACATTGGTTCCTTTGTGTATTTTCTCAACTGTATTTTTCACCAAGGCCTGACATTCAGAGCTAATTGTTCCTTTAAAATGGTTCATATTGGATGAATTGTAGTTTGCTGATCTTTGCCCTGCTGGGCTGTGACATAAATACTAAATAATTTCTGTCGTTCTTTACGGTTTAGCTACAGAAACTTTGATAAAGTTGTTAGCAAATAACAACGGAACAACTGAATAACGTGCCATGTTTGAAGTTTTATTCCATTAAAAGTATAATATTGTTGTGACTACCCTCAGCGTAGACACCAGTGACCTTTGGTTTGAATGGGTCCTTGTAGTGCAGGTTTGTTTGGGTGATTCACTTCCTTGCAGGCACTGAATCTGTTGGCTTAAATGACCGGTCTTTTCTGTGACTATTTTCATTTTGGCGGAAGAAGTAATAAGAATTTCTGGTCCAAGAATGGTTTTACCCTGCAGTGTTAAATGAGTTAACAGATTTACCACCAGGTGGTGCAAAAGGCATTTTTATCACGTGGTGGTATAGCAACGATCCAAATCCTTTATTTTAGATAAACAAACAAAAATGCTGTATTTTTAAGCACTTTTGCTGTAAAACAGATCACATCTAGTGTGCAAAATAGCATGCTTTGGAGTGGATTTTTTATGAAACGATGGAATGTTTCTCTTCACAAACACTATTGAGAAACCCAATTGTTGCTTCCCTTTTGTGTGAGAAGCATGTATTTGCTGTACATTTTTTGCATTATTTGAATAAAATGTACACCTGTCCTCCATCAGTGTGTTTATTTCTAGCTCCCAACCATTGCCCAAGGGATGGCATTGGAATTGGTATGAATAATTTTATTGGATAATTTTGAAGTCATTCTTAATTAGACGTTCCATATCAGTTTAAAATAAAAAAAACTGACATAATTAAAATAATCTCATGCATTCAGGTGTCATGTGTGAATGAAGCTTTCACAAAAATGACACATTAAATGTAAAATTCTACAAACCATTTTTTTCTGAATAACGGATGTTGTGTAAGACACGGTCAAGCTTATAAATATGGAAAACGATTCCTGCTTCAGCTTTTTAATTAAAATCACCTGAAATATGTCTCCAGATCAGCGCTGTAACACTGTTGCCTCGTGCCACCAAGGCTGGGGATGGAATCCCACCCACTGTCTGGTGCTGGAGAGAGATGTGTCTGCGTGTATGAGATTTTCAATTGAATGGCCACCAGTACAGCATGTGTTCCTGCCTTATAGCCTGTGAAATATAGATACCTATGCACGCAGCTCCCAGACCCTCCGGATAAGCATTCAGAAGATGTATGCACAGATGGATTCTCTCCAGTAAACGCTCCAGTTTGAAGAGCAAGTATGAAGTTTATCTCCAGTCCTCTGTGTGTAATCTCTGCTCTTTCACACTGTACATGTGGGGCTTTCTCTAAAAATTCTGTTTTACTCCCACTCTGCCCTCCCACTCTGGCCCTGTGTGTTTACGTGTCAGGCCTGGCATTATGTTCTAGGTGTGGTTCTGCTTTGCGTGACAGATCGGCTCACCTTGACCCTTTGAAAAAAGTGGCTCCTGAAAGCAAACTGGCAAACCCAGCATCTGGAGCAGTTTAAGGATGTACTGAAAGTATTTTGCAGGCTCTCCTCCCAAACTAGATGGGTGTTTTCTGCAATAAATGCTGTAGTAAATTTAAGAGAGACGGTTCACCACTGAGGCTCTGCATTGAAGTGACTTAACCCACCTCTAGCTTAGATAAATTTGACTGTTGAAGGTCCCTGTGCTAAAAGAAATTAAAACTCAGAAAATAAATAGTGTCCTGCAAACCTAATTAAATATTTAAACGAGTCATCTTCAATCTTAGAAACAGTCGGGCAATTAGTACTAATTAAATTCAGGTTGGAAGTGAGTAATTATTTTCTCCATAAATCTTCTGACTTCTTATTCTGACAACAGGTGTCCATAAAATGTTGGTTTGAGTATTGGGGGGGGGGGGGGGG
>JAACJT020000086.1:2369485-2391457 GCA_009936485.2 Gymnarchus niloticus
TATCGGTGGGCAGTCTAATCGTCAATATTGTTTCACAAGTAGGTTGGGAATTCAAGCCTCTCAATGGAATGGGCATTGTTAGGATTCAGGATGGTGTTTGCTCGTCATCCGTCGGTCCCTGCTGTTGTACCCTTAGGCATCCATTCATCCATTTTCCAATCATGTATCCAGTAGAGGGTCCTTGGGGGGCTGTGAAGCAACATTCTGCTCAATGAGCCATCATGCCGTCTTTCCAGCAATAATCATGTGGTTAAATCGGTTAAAATTACGATTTGCATCCGGTATGGGATTGAGCTAAATGTAAATGCTGGTGAATAGAAATGGCAAAATAACCATTACTGGTCAAATTTTTCAGCATTGAAAAAAATCATCATTTTGAAATATGATTTACATGTGTTGTATTCCCATATGACCTAATTTAATTAGTTATTTGACAGTTAAATGCATATTGTGGTATTTTAAAAATGGTGCTAATGATAATTAAAACAAAGATTTTATCGCTGGCATTTTTTTTTTTTTAGTCGAAGAAATAAACTGAAATATTTTAGCATATTCACTCCATTTAGCATTCATATTATCTTTCAAAGGGGGCCATGGAGGCTCAGTGGTTAGCATTGTTACCTTATATCTTCAGGGGTGTGGGTTTGATTCCTGGCTCTGTGTGCATGGAGTTTGCATGTTCTCCCCATGCTTCACAGGTTTCCTCTGAGTGCTCTGGTATTCCCCCCTACAGTTGAAAGACATGTATTGTAAGTTAATTGGTGTGGCTGAGCTGTCTATGGTGACTCTGCCCCGTGATGGGTTGGCACCCCTGCCTTGTCCGCTAAGGCTGCCTGGGGTAGGCTCGAGACTCTCCTTCTGACCCTGATTAGGACTAAGCAGCTTGGGAAATGGTTGGATGGGTTATTTTCAGCATTCGTTCCATGACAGAGGAAATACCCATAATACCTTAAGATCCCCTTAAACGAACATTATCTCCAATCATCAGGCTTAACGATCCCTCTTGCAACAAACGATCCTATCACAAGATTCCCATGCCCTTAAAAACGCACCCATTCTCCCCAGAAGCACTGAACACAAGGCAGGATATAAGCAGTCACACTGGCTCACTAACCGTCCGTGTCTTTGGACAGGAGGAAGAAACCCACACGCAAACTTCTGAAATACTCATATTCTAGAAGGTACATATGGAATATGGCTATGAAATAAGTACGTAAAAAGGGTATAACATCAGCACACAAATTCAGTTATACCAGGTTTCTCCTATAGCCCCTAAAAAATATGTGTTTAGGTACAATGATGTTTCTAAATTTCTCTTAAGTGTATGAATTGTTGTACTTATGGATGGACAGCCCCATCTCCTGACATGCATCCTGTACAGACGAACATTAAGTTTAATTTGGAAATGCCAGCTCTCTTAATGTATGTATTTAGACTATGTAGGAGGAATGCCTCACAGCACGGAGAGAACGTGCAAATATTGTACACACAGGCTGGGGCGAGACTTGAATCCTCAATGCTATAGATGTGAGGACACGGTGTAAACCCTGCTAGGGAAATGCATCACAGAGCACAGAAGAGCTTTCAGATCACGTCATAGTGGGGAACAATCCGTTAAGCTCATATATGTGGGCTTCATTTACAATACGTGACACATGTACTCAACAGCTTGTAGAAAACAGGATGACTCATTTGACTGACAATTTGCTCCAAAAGTACACTTTTCAGTGTAATAGAGAGCTTGAAAAAAATATTCAATCTTCAGTGAAATTTGAAGTTATTTGATCCATAGCTGTTTTGGTTTCTATGTAAACCAATGCACAAACATCATAGTTTATGTGTCCGTTCCAGAGAGCAAGCTTAACAAATCCTATAGTTAAACCTGAATTCCGATTTGAGAGAACTAAAAGCCTGACTTCAGGATTTCGAATATTGAATTAACAAATCAAAATTCCTACTTTCTGGGAGAGACCTCAGTAGTATAGGTTATGGTTTGATTCACAGTAACTTCCAGGTGGTGATGATTTTTCCCTCAGACCTCAATGCTAAAATCACCTTAGCCATTGTGTCTCAAGAAACAGCAGGTTTTCTTTCTGCAAGGCCTACCAGTGATTCCTCTCAGCCTTGGTCCCAAAAATAATGTGTGTGATGAGACATTAATGACTTAACTCTGGAACTCAGCCGTTTTAAAAGAACAAGCATGATTTGAACAAGTTTTCAATCACCGCATAGAAAATGTAGGATACAGGTACATTTTTAATAATGCTTCATTTAAGGCTGTAAAACCTGTGGTGGGTCAGAGAATCCCAATCTAACCAAGCAATTCAGACATTAAACAAGGCTCCAAAACCAATGCTGGTGGCTGATTGGTAGCTCGGGATACTCTGACCCACCACAGTTTTGAAGCCTCATTTGTCCCATCACTAAATAAATAGAATCCAGGCTATTAGCTGTCTAAGGCAAAACATCCAAGTTAGTCTGGCAGCTATAACACACCTTTGGTTCTGTGAATCCCAATAAATAAGCAGACCTACAGAAGTCAATCGGGCTCTAGGAATAGCAGAATTGAAAGCCCACCAGGTCATTGAAAAAGATATATCTGAATAACACTCTGGTATGTTTGAGATTCAATAGGCTATATTAAATACAGAAAACTGAAAAATCAGCCAAGCGGAATTCCAAAAGGGGATTCAGTATTCAAAACACTGCATTTGAAAATTAGTAAAAGTGTAACAGCTAGTTATTACAACAAATTAAATACACATTATACATCAGATACATTTACAGTGACTTTAGTATACATCAACCTAAACCTGACAGCCGAATGTACAGGCGCGCTCAAATTTTACGATGGTTTTCGTATTTTAGAAACAAACAAAAAAAGCAAATATTAAAGATATGACATTTGGAATTGAACATTGTTACAATTTTACATGGTTTGTGGTTTTTTTTAAAAAAAAAAAAACTAAACACAGATCTGGTCCTCCTGCCGTCACTTTCCAGGTTTGCAGATGAAGTGACTTATTGTGGTCTTTCTCAATAATATTGAGAAATGATATCATAATGATAGTAATATTAAGTTGATTTGAGCGGATGCTGAGCTCTGGGCTGAGCTGTGAAACTGGTGTAGTAATTGAACTACAGTTAATCCCCAGTATAGTGCATGTCAAGCTTCAAACTCATCCCTACATGTGGGACAGATGATTGCCTTCTGTTTCTAGGGCAGTGCATGTGGCCAACAGTCTGCCTATTTACAGCAGCAGCATTTTGTGGGCTTAAGGGACGAGTTAGAAGCCACACTTTGGTGAAATGGGCTTTAACGCCACTGTTCTCGTCCTGTGGACCCAAAGCAGGTGATTGTTCTTCAGCCTGCTGATGGGCTTAAGAATGCAGGCAGATGAAGTTAAAAACACACACATCTGACTTATGATGGGTGTGTCTAACCTGCGCTTTTCCCACGACTATACGGCAGATCCATCCGAAGGAGGTGACTGCGGTGCCAGTGTCTTCTTTCGGAAAGAAGTCGGGCTTCCAGCACTCACTACAGGAGCGATACGAGAAACATCCCAGCTTGATGAGAAACCCGAGGGGGTGACCCAGAGAAGCAGGTCCTGATCCGCAATCACATCATCACTAGACATCTGGGGACTAAACCTGATAACCCTGCGTAAGCGATGCTGTTTCTTCGCTCTTTCCTTTACATTTTGGGAATTCCCCAGTAGCTGGACTGACATTCCAGTGCGCGTTTCCGACTCTTCCACAGTCTAGAAATGGGACGGAACTTCGCCACTGTGCTGATTCTCTGTCTCATTAACGGGATCAGCGCACTTCGCCGTGGGAGAAACCTTCAAGCTGACATGTGAGTAGGTAAACGGAGACGCTCAAGCTGCTCTGCTGCCTTCTCAGGGTCTTCAGTTTGGGGGAAAGCGTATTTTAATGACCACAGTCTAACAAACCCTACAGTGTCTTATAGAGGATGCATGTAGCCACTGTTTTACGCGTTCATTGTGTCATTGGTTGTTGGTATAACTTCCGAACCATCAAGCACTTGGTTGATATTCCCCTGAGTGGTCCCCGGTCCGGTCTGCCACAATGTGTGTAGTCCTGCATCTGTGTGCATCTGTCAGCTTCCTTTCAGTCACTTTAGGTTGCTCACATCAAATGGAAGGGAGCACAACCAAAAGCAGTAGATTCATTAATAATAATACTCCCATATCTACTGCCAGTCACACTTCTGGTCAGCTTCCAGCCGGGAGAAATATGATGACCGGTGTGTTTGGCAAACATGAAGTAAGGGACAGCATGCTGTATGTAACACCATTTTATCAGTCTGCAATTGTGCTGATATCATTTACCAAGAGCTTAGCTGTACATACAACTTCTGTTTTGTTGTTCAGCTGGAGTTATTTTAGTTTGTGGTATTGTGGTGTAACAGTAAAATTTTTGTTTTGGTTCAATAAACTACAATCTGGAGAGTTTTTAGTTATTATGCATCCTTTGAGAAATTCAATATAAATTAACGTGATGAATACGACCTTATGATCAATACTGACCGAAGATGTTAGTACACGTTATTAAAGTTTTTTAAGTCTTGGTTAGACATTCCTTTAAGGTAGTTTTTTTAAATGGTCCTTCCCTTTGGGCACCTTAAGGGGCAAGTCAGTAACTCTGCCTGCTATCTGTGTCGCCCCCTGCAGGCCCAATGTGTGCACAGCCCAAGAGCTGACATTAGTAGCCCAGACCCAGCCCTGCATTCGAACCTTCACGCGTATGGTCAAAGTGTGGCGGCAGGGCTGTGCGGAGCGGCTGTGGTGTGTCGGCTACGAGAGGAGGTGAGCCCGGTCCGCGAGTCTGTCCGCTCACACCCGACCGCTCTCCAGGCCATCGGCTCAACCCCGCTCTGCCCGGCGATGCTAGTCTGAGATGGACAACACGGTGAATCGGGCAACATCTGGCACAAAAACACCTGATAACCGCAATTTTGCTTTTCTAAACAATAACAGGAATTAATACAGTCGGTTAGGTTATTTTCTGTCCAAAATTTGACACAAGTGTGCAGATTTACTCTGTAATAAACTGCGTTTTGGAGTAAAAAGTCTACTGCATAAAAAAACTATTACATCCCTACCCCCTCCCCCATGTTTATATTGGCAGCAGAACTGTAGTCTGAATCCGGCTGCTGTTCCCATCCCGAGACTGACGTTAGGGGCAGAATCAGTTGCTTAGTTTAAAATGCATCTCAGCTGTTTGACTGAAAATGAAAAGCCGTGAGATGAGTCCTCCATATTTAACAAATGGCAGCCGACTTCGCTCATGGCTCACATTAGCAATGCAAATATTTTGGGAAGGCGGATTGGAGCTAAAAAGATTATTGTGAACAATCGTTTAAGCTGAGCAGTTGAGGATGAGCTCGCGGATCCGTGCCAGGAAAATCAAATCCTGGGCCTGCTGTGAGATGAGAAAGAGCGAGGACTGAGAACTGTGGATGGAAATTGATCTCTTTGTTGAGAGACGATTATTAAAGTTCCCAACCCCCAACACCGAATCAAAGGGAAATCCAATTTGTCAGAATGATCAGAGGCCTGGGAGCAGCACTGAGAATTTGCAGAGAGCATCTAATGAACCACATGACACACGGAAAATGGAGGGAAAAACTGCTGATGGAGGTAGCGAACACAGCTAATTGATGCAGGCATGGGGCGTTTCTGAGAAAGCAGTTGTAGACATTACCGAAATCTTCATTGCTTGCTCTGGAATTTGTTTTTTCTGTTTGACTACAAGATGTTATCTGTTTTTTTGTGTTTTAACATCAATGAAACATTACAGTTGCATTGCTTTCTCGGTTAGGCGTATTTTGCCTGCGAAGGAAAGGTCAACACTAAAACCTCACATTTTCCAAGCACGGCTAAAATCCTCTGCTTTCTTTGCCATTTAAAAGAATAAATCTGCTTGATTTTTTGCAATGCAAAGCTAGGACTTGCCTTTATGCCAGACATTGATATCTGTTGAAGACCTGGACGATATAAAGTGTTAAAGGTAATGTCAGCTGGGTGGGGGAATGAAACATTATCTAATGGAAGACCTGGACCCAACATAAAGTCCACAGTTTCATCAGCTAGCCAGTCTTACTATTAACAGAACAATATCATGAAAAGAGTGCATAGGGGCCTTGATATCAGTTTATTCCGTACAATCGGACTCAGATGCTGCTTGAAGTCCCCCTCAGTACTCATCGTCATTAAGGGCAGTAGTGACAGTAGGCTGGCCTCTAAACAACCCAAGCACAGTGCAAACTCTGATCAACCTATGTAAAGTTTTGACAGATGGCTCCTCCATTTGACTCTGTGTTTTTTACCAGTTTCACTGCTTTCACCAGAAGATTCAGATGTCGTTTTATCAACAGAAGCAGTATTGCTAGTTTCGAAGGACTAGGCGTTTTTCACAATGCATTCATAATGGTCTTGGTCAGTTCAAAGCAGAACAAGCTTCTTCTTTCTTGTTGCAGGATTTCTTACTACACAGCATACAGACAGGTATATCGACCGGACTACCAGACGGTCTACAGGTGCTGCCCTGGTTGGTCACAGCTCAACGATGAGCCCGGATGTCTTAATCGTAAGTGTTCCATACGCCTTTCTTACAGCTCACACTTTCATCCACACTTCTTTCCATGAGATGACCTTCGCTCGTTTGCTTGCCAGTGTACAAGACCCACTAAATGTTATGCTGCAGTCTTGAGGTGGAACTTTGACAGCAAGCAGATCTGACACAGTCCTCATTCGTCGCCAGTGAGTTTGCGTACTCATTTCCGAATCTGAAATCAATGAACGAATTTGAACCACAAATCACAGTAGGCTCAGTGGGGAAGGACATCTCTGGTCCAAATTCCAGATGTAGCGGACACTCGTCTGAACGAGTCCATCATTTTCCCAGCTGCTGTGCCCCTCCTCCTACCCACAATCCCCGTGACACTCACATCATCAGATGTAACAGTTGTGCTTACTATCATCAAACAAATTGTACTGAATATTCTGAAATCAGTGCTCTGTACATTCAAAGGAAATTCATATTATACAAAAACAATGGCAACCAGAAGACACCTTCCTTTTTATGTCCTTCTGAATGATAATAACAATAATAATCATCATCATTATCATCATCATCATCATCATCATCATTCACTTCCGGCTGCTCCCATTAGGGGGCGCCACAGCGGACCAACAGTCTCCATCTCCTCCTGTCCTCCGCATCCTGCTCTGTCACATCAACCGCCTACATGTCCTCTCTCAATAATAATAATAATAATAGTAATAATAATAATAATAATAATTTGTGTTATTTATATTGTGTTGCATATCAGGTGCATCTAAATAACAGCCAGATAGTCTAATTTGAAATTATTTGTGCTCTGAGGCTCAAGTGCCCTCTCTTGGCCACACCTTAGGCTCCTCACGTACCAGCCGGGACGACGTCTGTGTTCAGCGTTAGCGTTAGCGTTAGCCTCTGTGCTGAACTTCAATGGCCTCTTTGTGTTGGTGAGAATGTTACAGTGTTGGGTTATACGGTGGATGGATTACACTGTCCTTCTGAAGTCCAGGCTCCTTTAAGCATTTTTTTTTCCTCTCTTGACATCTTTCACTAAATTGTTTTTTTTGTTAATCTTTTCCTTGTAAAACACTAGCTTTGTCTGTGTAATACGAGGCTCGGCGAAGCTTCTCAAGTTGCTAAATTATTTACTTACAGGTAAGGAAAATAGGAAATAAGGCTTGATGAGGCTGTATTCTACACAGTAAGCCATGTAACTTTTTGACTGATGGCTTCTCCCTCTGACTCTGTGCATATTAAACTTCTAAGGGAGACCATCTCTAGGACACGTGGTCGGGGAGGCTTCGTGGAAACGTGGCATGTGCTCGATATTTCTGAAGCTTTGCTGTAATCTTTAAAACCATTTTGGCCAGGTCATTACCCTGCATGACAGTAAATGAACTTTGGTTTAAAAAAGGCACTATAAAATAGAAAATAAACATCTTCGGATCAAGCCTTTAATTAGTTTGAGTTGCTTTTGGGATGTATGGCAGATGTTTTCTAGCCTTTTGAAACAAATTTAGTTTAATAGTCTTAAAACCACAAAATACTGAAGTGGTTAATTTTAAAGACAAAAGTGAGGTATGAAACGTCGCCTACCTAAGTCAGGCTCATAGCGTACTAATCTGAACTTGGCTTTTTGCTGGATTGCTTCTACAGTAAACAGGAAGTGTAGCTTTTTTGCATTGACAAATAACAGTTCTAATTGAAATGTCCTCCTAATCTAAGTGAAGGATCTCTTGATCCAACCAGGAGTTCTATCTGGTTTGGTCACTTTCATACAATGAAGGGGCAGAGCCTATGAAGCCCCATCAACACAAGGGACATTCCACTTTATGACCTCCGTCATGTTTATGAGTCCCCAAGTACCACTGTGAACAATGATGCTAAACACTGAAGGGGGTCAAAGGTGGATGAGGTCAGGGTTCAATAAGGTTTAACGGCTCATGCAGTCATGGACAGTGAATTCATCCATTTGTCACCGTTGCTAGCCTTTTCATACATCAGTATGAAAGCACGTGTCATGTGTGGTTGAAAGGAAGCACTGAGTCTTGATCAGGATGGAAATTTAGTGTAACGATGCCACCATGCCATCACGGGCTTAAGTCAGGAAAGGATAAAATATCGTCAATTGTCAGTGTTTTGATTAAATTGTTTATTATGAGCGTGACTTCAATATATGAGAAGCACACTCACACTAAATCTGGACTTCTGCCGATTTCCCTGCCATGTAAAGAGAGCCTTCGTCAGTGCTTTGTGCTAAATGGGTGCGTCCGTATTTGGTTCCTGTGACGATGACTCGCTGAAGAGGCAGAGAGAGTCTGACTGTTGATCAGAGTTTGCACTGTACTACCTTGTCAGAAGGGAAACAAAGTCGTTTTTACTCACAGTAAAAACGACACTTAAAACTAATTTGTCTTGGAAATGATTTTGTGTAGTGCAGTAAATGAATAGGGATGTCGTTATTAAGCTAAAGGCAGTTGGGTTTAAAATTATTTGAGTAAAGTATATTTAAGTATAACAATTTTACTGTAATGATTGAAACAGTAACTAAGTGAGGAAAAGTTATGAATAAGGTGACCACGCTTTTACGTAAAACAAAACAGTCATTCAACTTAGATAGCAAGAATTACAATATTTGGATCCACTGTTGCACATGTGATGAATTGATCAAGTCTAAGCGATATTGTGAGATCTAAATATTATTCATTTCTTCAGTGGACAGAATATTGTCTGGGTTAGTAACTCCTGTGGTTTGCCAAGAATAATAAATTTAGTTTGCTTTCCATTGAAATTGCAAGGCAATAGTGCATTTTAATATCAAAATGAGCAAATAATAATATCAATATAAACATTGTATTATCAGTATAAACAAATGCCAGAAGAAATCCTATTCACTTGGCCAATGGACGACCTGCACATCTTTGACCCTCCTGTGGAAATGGAGAGAGTTTTCTTAAAGTGATAAAGACCAGGAAGTTGACGCCGTCGAGTCACTTCCTGCCAAAATGAACAGCTATCTCTGGCATGCAGTGTGCACATAGCTGCCTTGGGGTCCGTGAATCCATGCTTCTGGGAGTTCAGGCAAGCACGAGCTGTGGGAGAACATACCAGAAGCCAGCCAGGGCCAAATGGCTGTCTAGAGATGTTTAGACTGGAGGTTGGAGTTAGAACTTGTCATGTGGTGCAGCTTGCGAGCCGTTGCAAGAAAGACTAAATTATCCCGCCGTGTTTTTTTTTGTTTCTTCTGTGACTGCTGGGTGTTGCTGCCTGGTGGCCTAATGACCTCTTTTTCTCACCTATTCAGTGGGCAGCAGGTCAACGATACAAAACAAAGAACTGAAGAGCTAAAGGCCTGATAAGGCATTTAATCAGAATTCAGCCGTTGCTAAGGAGCCCTCCTTGTCTCCCCATTCATGCGTATAATGTATCTGAACTGGCACCCAGTCGCTTTTGGCAACGGTGATTCTAAACTACTTACGAAGACTGCAGTTTGAAGAAGAAAACACAATGCCTATTAGACAGACCGTTTTCAGCTGGCCGTGCCTTTTAAGTCTTTCCACATGGCACCTGCCAATTGTTTGAGACACATCTGTTAGGTCACCCAGGTGCGAATGGTGGACGAAGGAGGATCTTGACTCCTAAGATGAAAAATTGATATTTACAGAATTGTTATTTGCAATGAAAGTTAATATTTACAGTTGCACCCAGCAGACTGTATTGGTATTGCATTTTGTGTTAATAAGTATGATTGTTAATTGCTGGTATTGTTTTCTCTGGCGTGGCTGACCTGCTCTGACGACGGATTCGTGAGGTTTTAGTATCGTGATGAGATATGAATGTAAGTCAAAGCCTACGATGGAATCTTCTGCTGTTCCTCTGGCTGCCCAGTGGTGATAGCACTTCTGTTGATTGAATCTGACCAGACCTCACTCGTCTGTCAGCTCTCTGAGCTTTGGTTTGTGAGTATTACCATGACAGTTTCATTCGGGGGCCATAACCGTAAATCTTCGTCATCGTCACGACGCAGAAGAGAGCATGCCGGACTTCAGTCTGAGGGGAGTACGTTCACATGAACTCTCCCGGACAGGTTAACATTCAAGCACATTAAAGGTGGCACAAACACTCACATCATCGGCTTGCCTGACCTTGGAAAGTCAATGGGCAGTCTCTACAGACAAGGCGTTTCCATCTTAATGTGGTGTGAGACAAGACCGAGATGGGGTAAAATGGGGGATTTACCTTCTTTTTGACCACAAACACGGGTAATCTAGTGGAGAAACATATCCGATTAATTTACACATATCTCATTCCATGAACTGTACGTTAGGGAAGGTATGTCGTGTGTACGTCTATACACAGCAGAATTAACGGTGTTGACACGGCAACAGTGATGGTGTTTACGTGATTCGTCCATGAGGGCTGAATTAGCTCTGTCAGTTTTTATAAATACTCGTCCAATTTTGCTGTGTGTGCGTTCACGAATTTCTGTGTCCGTGGCAAGTAATGGATTTATTGAGACAAGTCTGACGCCAGTCATCGCACTGCCAGCAGCTCATGCTCTGCGAACGTACAAATGAACTTCACTCTTTGGTGTACAGTGTGTCCTGTTGTCAGTTTGTGAAAATTGTAATGTTTTCTCCGCATCCCCGTGGTTACATCTATAAGACCGTCGACTCAGATGTCCCTTTATTTCTCGTTGCCTGTGTAATTTATTAATTTGCTGAACACATGGTACACAAGCTGCTGAAGACGAATTTGTGCATGCTTTCACTGGCAGCGTTGCTGGAAAGAATGTTCTGGATAAATGACCAGGGTTATCTGTGTGTACAGTGCATATAAATCTTTCTTGCTTTCTTTTCCATCATAATCAATCTATTTCTTTCTTTTTTTTAGGAATGACAGATTTGTTTGGAAATAACTGAAAGAGGAATGGTTCTCACTATCTATAGACATTGGAATATATTGTATGCCGAGACATGAATGTGGTAGCATTTAGCCACAGCTTAAGATCATAGGATAGTAAATCCTGCCCTGAGTTCTCTCGCTTTCGTAGGCAGGGTGAATGGCTGCTGAATTCTAGGAGGCTTGACGTGCGAGATGGCCTATTTTTAAACCTCTGTTGCCCCCCATTCTCCTCAGCGGTCTGCAGCAAAGGTGTATGCTTAAACGGTGGACTGTGTCAGGAAGGCACCCCCCAGCTCTGTGAATGCCCCCCTGGGTTCGCTGGACCCCACTGTCAGTATGGTGAGTTTTGTTTTTTTAACTTACTCCTTCTCCTTTCTCAGTGTGCCATCCCTCTGATGGTCTAGTGAAGTGCCTCACTGCATCCCAGAATTCCTCTTTGCTACTGAGTTTCCCTCTCTTTATCATCTGACTCAGCGGGCCTGACCCCTGCTCACTTGTTCACCTCTCTTCTCTTTAGAGGAGTCAGAGCGTCAACGAATCAATAAATCAGCTGTAACGTACGATAGCAGACTTTAGAAACCAAATTATAGCAAAGTGCCTTACAGTATTTTTTTCCAGAACGAATCAAAGAATAAAAACAGACGTTTTGCAAAGTAATGATAAGGAAAAAATCAGAGAACGGCTCCCTGACACTTGAGTAGTAGTACAATAAAATGATTATTATAGATACAGTATTACACAACATCAAATTAAAACTCATTTGTACGGTAGATGGAAGACTGCTGTGGTCACAGTTGATAATGACAGGGACTTGGTGACAGTGGTTGGATCCAGTGTGTGGAGACGAGGTACTGGGAGGTGGGTTGGAGACAAAACGATGCGTGTGATCATAGAGTACATGGCCATGTCTGATTTTCGGCCGGAGAGGCAAATAATTAAAATTCTCAGTGAATATGTGGCATGTTTGGAATTTTGTGCTTGGTTCTTGACTATATTGGTTGACTGTGTTCTAGAACTGAATGGCAGTGGCAGCTTTGCTTGACTATCACCTGGAGTCCTGTTGAGAGAGGTGGCTGGTGGATCGTTGTTTCAGCGTTTGTGTGGTACCGCTCACCTCTGGGTTCCTACTGTTTTGTGTGATAACAAACGGTCTTTCACTCTCCGGCTGATGGCGTAAAAGCCTCGTACACTTTCAGTTCCCAGCTTCCGCTCCTGTTCGGAGGTCCACTGAAGACAAACCTAACGGATGTGATTTTTTTTTTTGGTCTTTTTCCTTCCTGATGGTGGTGCCGATGATCAGGGACATTACCTACCGAAAATAAAGCTCAGGAATTTTAAGGCTTCTGTGTTTATAGTGGATTTCAGGGTGATTTCCAGACATGTTGCTTCAGCCATCTGTCCTTTCTGAAGGTCAAAGACCCAGTAATTCTGAGAACAATGGCAGCCTTTACAACCGGTGGTCAGGGATGTTTCAAATAGTTTTAATGGGCACTGGAACACATAAAATCTCACTTCCTGGGAGTGGTAGTTCATCCAACTGTTTTGAGGGAACTTTGATAACAAATGAAAAAATGTCCCTAATCATAACATTAACCGCTGCTTGGTTTACGGGTGGAAAAGTTGTGCTTTTTGACAGTGGTCTAAAACATTTCTCACACAGCTAGCATAAGAAGCAGCAAATTAACATGACAGGAAGTTCGTCTGGAACTGTACCTGTGGGTTGGACCGTTTAATGACTGTGAGGGATTCACGTAAGAAGGATTTAGTGACAGGATGAAGTCTCCAAGTGAAAAAAAGCAGATCTCAGGCCTGAGGACTCTTATTTACCAGCTTTTTCTGGAGAGTTTTTCACCTTAAAATGGCAAACTCATGGTGTTCTCACACTGGGGGTCTTGTCGGCTCGATGGTTAACACTGCTGTCTCACACCTCGGGAGTTGGGGTTCAATCCTGTTCCTACTGTGTGTTTGAAGTTTGTATGTTCTCCCCGTGTTTTATGCTCAACTTGGATGTCTCCCTTCCACTAGTTTCCCTGTTTTACCATCAAAGTAGAGATTTGAAGCTTTGCCAACCGAGGGAACAGCACCACCATATCTGTGCTGCCCTTGTTAGTCCCTAGGTCTCTCTGGGTCTGACAGATCCAGGTCTGAAGGGTTGGAACTTGATTTTTTGTTCGCTGTTGACCTTGGCTCTTGTGAGGTAAAAAGATAACTTTATGACCGAAGCAGAATCCCTCCCAGTCTTCAAAAACAAATGACTCTTAAGAGTTTAACTGGTTTGCATAGTTTCAGAGGTTTCACCATCTGTTTAGAATCATCAGAATAAAATGCCATCCAAATCAAATCAGGATCATTTCCAAAATTCAAGTCCTTATTTGATGCTAATGACTTCATTTGCAGTAAGTTCATTTTAGCGTTCTATCAGGGATTCTAATGTTTTATGATGTTTTTTCCACAATAATGAATCATTCAAGGGTTGACTAACCTTGTAAACCTAAAGTCAGACCCACAACTCTTGAACTCTGGCAGGTGGTTTGATTTTTGATGTGACATCATTTGACGAGTTGTTGGGTTTATTGTTTGTCTGGAAAACCATATACCCGCGTGTGACATCTCAGGCACCTTGTGTTTCTGTGCTGTACTTAGAGTCAAGATCTTGGCTTTGGCAGGTGCAGGCAGTAGGTAGATTGGGTCGAGGTGGAGAAGCTGAATCTGATTCCCAGTGCGAGAGTAGCTCCCAGCATGGTCCTTGTTGCCTGTGGAATGGTCTGGAACTTTCATGCTGGTTAATGTTTAGGGTAGGTGCTGGCAGTTTAGGATTCCCAGGGTTGCAGCCCTACAGCTGAATTCTGAATACATCTGAGAGAAGCTGCTCTCGACATGGGCAAGCAGGTTTTAACGTCTGAAATTTAATTTTCAATTACAAATAGTAAAATACTTCCCTGATAGAGAACGGTCAGAGAGCTGCCAGTTACTCCCAGCGCTCCCTGATAGATAACGGTCAGAGAGCTGCCAGTTACTCCCAGTGCTCCCTGATAGAGAACTGTCAGAGAGCTGCCAGTTACTCCCAGCGCTCCCTGATAGAGGACGGTCAGAGAGCTGCCAGTTACTCCCAGCGCTCCCTGATAGAGAACTGTCAGAGAGCTGCCAGTTACTCCCAGTGCTCCCTGATAGAGAACTGTCAGAGAGCTGCCAGTTACTCCCAGTGCTCCCTGATAGAGGACGGTCAGAGAGCTGCCAGTTACTCCCAGTGCTCCCTGATAGAGAACGGTCAGAGAGCTGCCAGTTACACCTAGCTGTCTGGTGCATTTGGAAGTGGGCTGTTAGTTTTCATTATAACAGATTTAATTGCAGTGATTGTGGAGCTTTAATACTAATGTTCAACTAGGTAGATCCACGCTGAAGTCACTTAATGAAACATTTGTAATGTTTTTGTCACCCGTCACAATAAACCACTACAACCATTTACAAAGCATTTTCTGTAGTAGGATCTTTAATGCTGTGATTGTTTTAGCCCCCTCTTAGATGAGGTTATTTCTGCATCATGAGGTAACGTCTTGGCAAAAGGCACTTGTAAAAACAATGCCAATCCGTGCAGCCAAGCCCAGTAAGAGCTCTAGTAATCTCTCATCGGTATTTTGGCTAATACGTAAATAATTAAGTCTGCCAGAAATGCAGGAATTTTATCAGAGTCCCATTGATAAAAATGGTCAAAGGAGCATTTTTCAGGATAATGTAATAGAATAATTTTAGAGTCTCTTTTCCCCTTCTGTAATGAGTCCTGTGAAGATATTTAGAGTTTGTCTGGATGGTGTGACACCGAGTGTTTCTTCTCAAGAGAAGAATGAAAAAAATGTTGGAGCGGAAGAGCAAATCAACCCTGCACAACGTGTGCAGTTATTGAGCAGATCTTCAGATGCATGCAGATGTTCAGAGATAGGTCTGTGCTGTCCAGTTGCACTGAAACTCTGTCTAAAATGGATGCTGTGCTTGACCAGTAATATAAGACAATGTGGTGAGGTAATTTAAATCCTGGACTTGCCGTTTCCGCTTCCAGGACAGCCCCTGCTACCTTGACGACTCCACGGCTGGTGGCTTGAATGTCACCTCCTTTCTGTGTGTTTGGACTTCGCTTCTTCACCCCTTACTGTGGTCCACTCACAGCCAGACAAGCTAATTGGCATCTCTAAACTGCCCATAGAGCATGCTTCTGTGTGTGTGTGCATGTAACTGTGATAGTCTGGCATTCCACCCAGGGTTTACCCCAGCCTTATGGCCCACGGTGCCTGAGAGAGACTCTAGGCCTGCTTGACCCTAACCATGGTAAGCAGCTAGGAAATGGCTATCAATGGACCTGAAACGTTAAACTGCTTTAAATCATAGCACAGTCAGCCAAGCATGTAAGTCTGTTGAGGAAATGGCAGTGAGGCCGCTGGTCGTTCAGTTTCGTCTTCTTTTGTTGTTCTTGTTGAGGTCATGTCAAATGACACGAGGGTTGGGAAGCTGCAGGCCGTGCCCAGTAATCTTGTTTATGTTGTTGCTGATTACAGCATGGCTGTTTGCTCAGTCTGATGCTGTTGAAGATCTGTAAACTGTGTCTCTATGGAAGGTAGGCTCGTACATCCCCAGAGATTTAGGAAGGAGACTTCACCTGTCGCCTTCAGAAGGTGTCAAATATATTCTTTCAGTGAACTTTGAGAGATTATTATAACCAGTGGCATATATACTGTGGACAAACTGGTATATACCAGTGTGCTCGTTATTCTGTTCATTAGCCGTCGCGGTGTTGTTGGTAATGACTGACAAGCAGTCTCAGCGTTTGCCCCTCTCCAGTGACCGTGCTTGGACCCCGTTGGCCATGCATACCCAAGGGGATGTTCTAGACATGTTCTAACCAATCAGCAGAGATATACTTACGTAAGTAAAAGGGGGAAGGTATCTGGTCTGGTTTGTACCGTTCCCCTGTTACCTTTCAGAACTTCAGGACCAGGTAAGTATGGTCACGGTTCTTCTCTTTTTTTTATGCATTCCTTTTTCTGATGTAAATCTCAGGCTTCAGCTAGCCAGTTATGGTCCACATTCTTCAGGAGTTCCTCATCGGGATCTGTTCAAGTAGTTTTCAACTTTTTTTCTGAAAAACACCTTTTTCTAGGCTTTACCCGTCACTGAGAACTTTCAACCCTGAGCGTCTAAGCTAACTTTCCACAACCTCACTTTGGGAGTTGGCTTTCCGCTCCATCGAGACGTTCTGGCACCGGTTCTTATTAAACGTGGTGCCACTTGCCGCTAAGACTGGTGACAGGATCAGAGGCACAGTCATCCTGAGCTGAGCGATCTGCTGGAAATGGGGGAAATCGGTTAAAGATGCCGGTCTGAGATTTCACTATCACACACTTTGTGGGCCAGCACAGAGTGCATTCAGTAAGCCTGATGTCACCACTAAAATAAGCCTATTGAAATGACTGTGTGTAATTTCTCGCTTGTCTTCAGGGCACACAGGGTGGTACCCTCACCACATAGGATTAACTGTGTTAGGAATGTGGCCACTGTGGCCATGTTCTGTGCACTTTTCAAGTTGGGCTGAGGTGGAATGCTTCACTGCTCAGCAGCCATCCCCTAGGATCGCTTGGATTCACTAGTCATGTGTTTCCAGCTAGAGGAAGTTTGTTGGACACACATTTTACTTGTTAGCGATTTGTTGTTTAGTGTGGACAAACAGCTTCCTTAGTGAGAGCAGAAGTGCGTTTGCAAGCCTCCGAGCGGAAGCAGATTACCGGACTGTTTGGTAGAGTTGGAGGGAGATGGTCATGGTGCCTAAGAAAAGGACAATGCACGCAAATGCCTGTGTCGAGGCTGGACAGTCACATCTGGTGAAAGAGAAACATCTGTGTGCATGACAAATTAAGACGATGTCTCTCTGGTACAGTGGGATTACACAGATGACTGGTAAATCATGGGAGACTGAACGTAAAGGTACCGTAGTGGGTTGCTTGCATGCCATGTGCATCAGGGACAGCATCGATGAAATGTTCAGCTGAGGCTTTGAGCGACTGGTGATGTCCTAGATTGCCAGGTTGCCTCAAGCAACACCTTTGCATCTCCAGTGATGATAATTCCTAAACATTCGTAAGAACTATGAAACAGTGAACTGAAATAAGTTCATGGGAGATGCCACTATCTCGGCAGAGACAGGCATTTGTTGGCTTTTCTCCTAATGCTCTGTGAAACCAGAGAAAGGACTAAATGTTTCTACTACCTGTTGTAGTGGGAGAGTTGATCTTCCTGCATCTTTGATATACAAAATGGTGTCAGCAGCAAACAGTCATCTGCTGTGGTTGGCCATTCGCTCATCTCTGCTTGGCGTGAAACGTCTGATCTCGATGTATGATCCTGCTTAATGGAGTCTTAATGGAGAACTTGCTCTTTTACAGTTAGAAAGTCCTCAGGCATTGTGTCTGTTTGAAGAATTCTGGGAAACAAGGTTATTGTCAAGGCAAGAATGATGAATAAATCATCCACAGGTGGGTGGGTTCAGGTCTTGTGACCTCCTCGTCCCTCAACTCTGCTGTTCCACGCGATAAAATCATACGGTTCATGCTGCCAGGGAAAGCAGGCTACTGGAGGTGTTTACTCAATGAAGTGGGAAATTAACTGACATCTTACCCACCCCCTTACTCATGGTTTGTCTGTTAACCTTACTAATTATTTACCTTGATTTTAATAAAAAAAAAAGTGAGGTAAGATAGTATGTGAATAGGGTGGTACTGTCATATAATCAGGGGTGTACTTTTTTATTATTTCCATCTATGTGTTTTGCTTTGTCTTGTTCTACTTAGATGCCTCTTTGCTGGCAATTATAAGAACTGCAATGCCTTCTCCTACAGCAGTTCCCCTCTTACACTCAGTCCTGACACATCAGTTCCATGTTTGTCATTTTTCCCACCCAAACTCTGTACCCAGTGATTAAATTTTGCCAGTGGTTATGTGTTAACCGACGCAGCCTGTGTAACCCTGAAACATTTTGAATCGTGACCCACGCCATCACCCCTGTGACACATAGTGCTTTTCTGTGTCGCATGTGGATCCTGTCTCCTATAATGTTACACTTTAAATTGAGAATGAACGTCTGGAGCATCCTTCTTGTCTTAACGTGCCCCGATTGCCCTCGCGTGTCCCATCCATTTCTTTGTTAAGTCTCAGTTTCTCCCCTTGTGTTTGCTGCGTTTTAGTCAATGTTACTGCCAACTAACACACCCAGGTGTATCTGTTCTTGCCTTGTTCTCTCTGAGTTCATTATCTTTTGTTGCCTCTGTTGTGTAGAGCCCTGTGGTCGTGTTCAATCCTCTTTGTAAGTGAACCCTATTTTGCACTTGCCCCCTGCATCCTCAGCACCCTTGTTTCTTGGCCTTGGACCCCAAGTCTGGTGACAGTCGTGACAGCTAGATTATATGGCATTCGTAGGTCGAAGAAAAACACACAGCTAGTGTAATCCAGACACTTTGTTTTTAAAGTTATGAAAAGCTTTTTAATAGGTTTTGGTATATGTTGGAAGCTGAAAATTGATCATTTTTCCATCTTCTAAATGATAGTCCTTTCTTGTCACACTGGGTGTCACCCCTTCGATGCCTGGTAGTGTTAGATGCACCTGAATCCAGTATAAGATTCAGGCAGGACAGCTGTTCACAAGTACACTGCATACAGGTATGGCTAATCTGAAGTTTTAAGGAATTCCATCCGTCAGAATGAGAAACATTGAGCGGGTAAAGCCAACTTTGGCAATGACTTGTTTTTTCTTCATAAGAACATGACTGAATATTCAATGTCTTTTCTGAAAACAGCTGGCAGTTGACAGTTGTGAATTGCGTAGTGGTAAAATTAGCTTGCTGTCTTGTACTTTCAACCCATGCATTGAAGATCTGCATCGCATAAGACGGATGTTCTGAGCAGTTATGTGAAGAATTTCATTGGATTTAATCTGGGCTCATAAACACACACACATACACACACCAAGTATCTTGCCCATATTTCCATATTTTTTCTTTCTGCAGTCATTTCAAGTAAGAAATAATAAATCTGTTTTATCTGTCAAACATGTTTAGTCTCTTGGCGGACACTAAACACATCTCAAATTAATTTTTGAGCGCGACTGGATATTCTAACTCCCTGGTTTATTGGAACGAAGAGAATTTGGCACGACAAAAATTTCTAAATAAAAGTTTGGAGCATAATTCTGCCTGTAAATAACTTTTGTGTCATTAAAAACCAATGTAAACAAAAATTCAAAAGCTAATCCATTGAGTCTGAAATGTAAAGCTCATTTCCCTGCCTTACAAAATGGTTTTATGGACATCATG
Source organism: Gymnarchus niloticus (assembly GCA_009936485.2). NCBI lineage: Eukaryota > Metazoa > Chordata > Actinopteri > Osteoglossiformes > Gymnarchidae > Gymnarchus > Gymnarchus niloticus. Next base: position 2,389,330 of record JAACJT020000086.1, read on the forward strand.
TAGTATATATTTTTTTTTACAATCTTACACACATGTGTTTTGCTCATCAATATGTACACCCCAGCTTCACAAAAAATTATTTTTGAAAAGGAATGCCACCATTTTTGAGATAAGGTAAAATAAAGAACATAATCTTTATTGTCAATGTACATAGGAAAATTACAGTTTGAGCCACAAATGGCCTTATTTCAAGTCTAACATTCATAATGTTTCTGTTTTTGCTTTCCCATTTTAATTCAAAAGTGATTGTATTCTTTCCTGTAAAACATCCTGAAAATATATGAGAGTTCTTCAGATGTCCGTTATCCTCAAAATCAAATATTTATTACAATATCTTCCACTAATAGATGAACATTCTGCTTCCAGTCCCAGACTTTATTGGGTATCCATTTTGATGCCAGGTAATTTCAGCCATTTGACAAATTGGTTCTGGATTTTCATGGTCAGTCCTTCGCAAGTTAGACGCTTGCTTCTAGCCAAAAATGCTACACTCACATCCTCTGCTTCTGAGGATAGAATCCAGATCATTTTCTCTGATCAGATGAACAGTTACTGATATCGGATGGATGGATTGATGAATGGAATGATGGAGCAGAGGAATCTCTGAATGATACTGAACACCTGGGGTGGACAGTTGTCCTTAAGATGATCTTTTAAAATCAGATTGATTTTCATACTGAGGGGATGTAACCCAAATATCACTGGAGCCGGGTGTTCAAAGACGCAGCTGAACTCATTCTGACTTTGGGTATGCGTATGGCTCATGAAAGCTCATCCCTTCTGCTAACCATGGCCCTTGGCAAATGTTTCCAGTCTTTCTGAAGGAAGGAAATTGAGTCTGTTTCTTGTTCAAAGTGAGTTCTGGACGAAAGCACGGGAGTGACATTCGAGGTTTGAGAAAGTGTCGTGCCTGATTAAATTTTGCCGAGAGCGTGCACGTACCAGCCGTGCTGGGTATGACAGCACACATCACTGACAGACAAAACCCAAAGACTGACGCTTGTGAGTGGAACTGACCCTCTGGCAACGAGCAGGGTGTCGATGGATTTACTGGAGTTGGCCGTCAATGACTGAGGAGGCAGATGAGATTAGACCACGTAGTACCTCCCACAGTAACTGGCTGTCACCACATGTCACCTTGATGTCTTGAGGAGAGATGTTCCACCAGTGAAATTAGCTAGCCGGGTGACTTTCAGGGAGGTCAGAAAATGTCCCTCACAGCTTGCTGATGTGTAGGATAGCCTACTGGATAGCCTACTAATAAACGATCACTACATTGACGCTGCTGTACTCCTCCGGCAAAGCACCGTCTCGTCCCCTCAAAGGCTGGCAGCACACCTTAGCTATGACATAAGCAACAGTTCGACCAAACCCTACAGGTGACACTGGGCAGCAATATTGCCTCTGTTGTTTTGGAAATGAAATGTAGAAAGAGAAATTCTATGCACACGTGATACTTAATGCTAAACAGAAATGACATTAAGACTGTGATTTTTGTGTAATAATCTGAGGCTACATCACTGAATCTAATCGCTTACCCTGAGGGCTACGTGTCAGATTCAGGTAAGGCATATGAGTGAAATAATTATCATATAATCAGTCATCATCATCATCCCTTCACTTCTCCTGTTGAAGGTTGCGGTCAGACATCATGTGGTTCTGCTAGCCCCACATTCCCAGTAGTTCACTGGAATGGTTGGAGGTTGGTTTAATGGTAACATAATGGTAAATAGCAGCCTGCCTCCTGGGACCTGTTGGGTCCTGGGTGCTTGGTGGCTGTTTGCTTTCCTGCGTGCACAGCTGTACGGAGTTAGGCAAGGTACTGATGAGCAGTTTCAGAGACTGGATGGGAAATTCTTGAGTGGTGTGTCAGGTCTGTATCGTCTTCGGGAAGTAACAAAAAATGAAAAGTTCTTGCCTAATATTGTCCTTTTCATCCTCAGCAGGGGCCAGATCTCTGGGATTTAGACTTGAGAATATGATTCCAGTTATATGCTATTCTTGCCCACTATTGGAGTTTCTAGTTTATACACTGCTCAAAAAAATTAAATGAACGCTTTTTAATCAGAGTATAGCATCAAGTCAATTAAACTTCTGGGATATTGATCTGGTCAGTTAAGTAGCAGAG